>PVIY010024881.1:0-37426 GCA_004026745.1 Myrmecophaga tridactyla
ATTTATTGATGAGACTGTTCTGTTCCAGGTGAGTTGGTTTGATTGCCTTATCAAAGATCAATTGTCCATAGATGAGAGGGTCTGTATATGAACACTCTATTCGATTCCACTGGTCAATATATCTATCTTTATGCCAGTACCGTGCTATTTTTGACCATGCTTTAAGGCGTAGCTTCATAATACGCCTTCAAGTCAGGTAACATGAGACCTCCAACTTCATTTTTCCTTCTCAGGATACTTCTAGCTATTCGGGGCACCCTGCCCTGTGAGATAAATTTAGTTACTGGTTTTTCTATTTCTGAAAAGTAAGTTTTTGGGATTGTAATTGGTATCACATTGAATCTGTAAATCAATTTAGGTAGAATTGACATCCTAACTACATTTAGTCTTCCAATCCATGAGCACGGTATGCCCTTCCATTTATTTAGGTCTTCTGTGATTTCTTTTAACAATTTTTTTTTTTTTTACATGGGCAGGCACCAGGAATTGAACCTGGGTCCTCAGGCACAGCAGGCAAGCACTCTTACCTGCTGAGCCACCGTGGCCCGCCCTTTTAACAATTTCTTGTAGTTTTCTTTGGATAGGTCTTTTGTCTCTTTAGTTAAATTTATTCCTAAATGTTTTATTCTTTTGGTTGCAATTGTAAATGGAATTTTTTTCTTGATTTCCCCCTCAGATTGTTCATTACTAGTGTGTAGAAACACTGCAGATTTTTGAGTGTTGCTCTTGTAACCTGCTGCTTTGCTGTAATCATTTATTAGCTCTAGTTTTGCTGTGGATTTTTCGGGGTTTTAGACATATAGTATCATATTATCTGCACACAGTGAGAGTTTTACTGCTTTCTTTCCAATTCTGATGGCTTGTATTTCTTTTACCTGTCTAATTGCTCTGGCTCGAACTTCCACACAATGTTGAATAATAGTGGTGATAGTGGACATCTTTGTCTTGTTCCTGATATTGGGGCAAAGTTTTCAATTTTTCCCCACCAAGGATGATGTTAGCTGTGGGTTTTCATATATTCCCTTTATCGTATTGAGGAAGTTCCCTTCCATTCCTATCCTTTGAAGTGTTTTCAACAGGAAAGGATGTTGAATTTTGCCAAACACCTTTTCTGCATCAATCGAGATCATGTGGTTTTTCTGCTTTCATTTGTTGATATGGTGTATTACATTAATTGATTTTCTTATGTTGAACCATCCTTGCATACCTGGGATGAATCCTACTTGGTCATGGCGTATAATTCTTTTAATGTGTTGCTGGATTCGATTTGCTAGAATTTTGTTGAGGATTTTTGCATCTATATTCATTAGAGAGATTGGTCTGTAGTTTTCATTTTTTGTAATATCTTTGTCTGGCTTTGGTATGAGGGTGATGTTGGCTTCATAGAATGAGTTAGGTAGCTTTTCCTCCTCTTCAATTATTTTTTGAAGAGTTTGCACAGGATTGGTAATAATTCTTTCTGGAATGTTTGATAGAATTCACATGAGAAGCCATCTGGTCCCAGACTTTTCTTTTGGGGGAGCTTCTTAATGACTGATTCAATTTCTTTACTTGTGATTGGTTTGTTGAGGTCGTCTATTTCTTCTTGAGTCAATGTTGATGGTTCTTGCCTTTCTAGGAAGTTGTCCATTTCATCTATATTGTTGTATTTATTAGCACAAAGTTGTTTATAGTATCCTCTCATTACTTCCTTTATTTCTGTGGGATCAGTGGTTATGTTTCCACTTCCTTTTCTGATTTATTTGCATCCTCTCTCTTCTTCTTTTTGTCAACCTCACTAAGGCTCCATCGATCTTATTGATTTTCTCATAGAAACAACTTCTGGTTTTGTTGATTTTCTCAATTGTTTTCATGTTCTCAATTTCATTTATTTCTGCTTTAATCTTCATTATTTCTTTCCTTTTGCTTGCTTTGGGGTTAGTTTGCTGTTCTTTCTCTAGTTCTTCCAAGTGGACAGTTAATTCCTCGATTGTTGCCCTTTCTTTTTGTTAGATATAGGCATTTAGGGCAATAAATTTCCCTCACAGCCCTGCCTTTGCTGCAACCCATAAATTCTGATATGTAGTATTTTCATTTTCATTTTCCTCGAGATATTTACTGATTTCTCTTGTAATTTCTTCCTTGACCCATTGGTTCTTTAAAAGTGTGCTGCTGAGCCTCCATATATTTGTGAATTTTTCTGGCACCCTGCCTATTATTGATTTCCAACTTCATTCCTTTATGATCTGAGAAAGTGTTTTCTATGATTTCAATCTTTTTAAATTTATTGAGACTTGCTTTGTGACCCAGCATATGGTCTATCCTTGAGAATATTCATGAGCACTTGAGAAAAAGGTGTATCTTGTTGTGGGGTATAATGTTCTATTAATGTCTGTTAAGTCTGACTCAGTTATTGTATTATTCAAATTCTCTGTTTCTTTATTGATCCTCAGTCTTGATGTTCTGTCCATTGACGAGAGCAGGGAATTGAAGTCTCCAACTGTTATGGTAGATGGATCTATTTCTCTTTTCAGTGTTTGCCTCATTTATCTTGAAGCATTCTAGCTCGGTGCATAAACATTTATGATTGTTATGTCTTCATGTTGAATTGTTCCTTTTATTAATACATAGTGTCCTTCTTTGTCTCTTTTAACTGTTTTACATTTGAAGTCTAATTTTCTGGATATTAGTATAGCTACTCCTGCTCTTTTCTGATTGTTATTTGCATGAAATATCTTTTCCCAACCTTTCACTTTCAACCTATGTTTATCCTTGGGTCTAAGATGTGTTTCCTGTAGACAGCATATAGATGGGTCCTGTGTTGTAATCCATTCTGCTAGTCTATGTCTTTTGATTTGGGAGTTTAATCCATTAGCACTTAGTGTTATTACTGTACGGGTAGTACTTTCTTCTACCATTTTGTCTTTTGGATTTTATATGTCATATCTAATTTTTCTTCTTTTTACCTTTACTGATAGTCTTCATTTCTACACTCCTCTCCACACCTCTCTCTCCTGTCTTTTGTATCTGCCTCTAGTGCTCCCTTTAGCATTCCTTGCAGAGCCAGTCTCTTGGTCACAAATTCTCTCAGTGATTTTTTTGTCTGAAAATGTTTTAACTATTCCCTCTTTTTAGAAGGACAATTTTGCTGGATATAAAATTCTTGATTGGTAGTTTTTCTCTTTTAGTAATTTATATATATCATCCCACTGTCTTCTCGCCTCCATGGTTTCTGCTGAGAAATCTACGCATAGTCTCATTGGGCTTCCCTTGTATGTGATGGATCGCTTTTCTCTTGCTGCTTTCAAGATTCTCTCTTTCTCTCTGACCTCTGACATTCTGATTAGTAAGTGTCTTAGGGTACGTCGATTTGTATTTATTCTGTTTGGGGTATGCTGCACTTCTTGGATCTGTAATTTTAAGTCTTTCAAAAGAGTTGGGAAATTTTCAGTGATAATTTCCTCCACTAGTTTTTCTCCTCCTTTTCCCTTCCCTCCTCCTTATGGGATACCCACAGCACATATATGTGTGTGCTTCATGTTGTCATTCAGTTCCCTAGGTCTCTGCTCATATTTTTCCATTCTTTTCCCTACATTTTCTTGTGCTTGTCAGATTTCAGATTTTCCATCCTCCAGTTCACTAATCCTATCTTCTGCCTTTTGAAATCTGACATTGTAGGTTTACATTGTTTTTTTCATCTCTTCTACTGTGCCTTTCATTCCCATAAGTTCTGTGATTTGTTTTTTTGACTTTTGATTTCTTCTTTTTGTTCATTCCTTGCGTTCTTGATATCCTCCCTCAATACACTGAGTTGATATTTGATGAGGTTTTCCGTGTCTGTTTGAACCTTCTGAATTAATTGTTTCAACTCCTGTATCTCATTTGAATTGTTGGTTTTTTCCTTTGACTGAGCCATATCTTCAATTTTTGTAGTGTGATTCGTTATTTTTTGCTGGCATCTAGGCATTTAATTACCTTAATTAGTTTATTCTGGAGAATGTTTTCACTTCTTTTACCTAGGATTTTTTTGCTGGATGAATTAGTTGTCTATTGGTTCTTTGACATTCAGTTCTGCTTTTTCTGGATCACTAGCTTAGGTTTTGCTAAACAGAGCACAATTTTTCCATTCTTGCTTTCTTGTTTCTTGCCCTGCCTGTGTGGTGCCTTCCCCCCACCCTTAGGAGGGCCTATTTAGGTAGTATAGACCCCAGCAGATTTTTCCAGACCAAACTGGCCTCCTGTCAGAAGGAAAGAGTCACCTGCATCAGTTTTCCCTGAGGGTGAGACCCAGCAGGTTGAAAGACTTTTCTTTGAAGTCTGTGGACTTTGTGATTTTCCTGTCCTGGCCAGTATGTGGCGCTTGTCTGCCTGCAGGACCCACCTGCATAAGATGATGCGGCATCTTTAACTTTGGCAGACTCCTTCTGCTGGGGGTATGTTCGAGACAGAGGAGAGTTGTAGGCTGGCTTTAATCACTTAAAATTTCCAAGCCCTGGGGTCTGAATTCCTTGAGGGAGGGAATCCACCTGATCTGGGCCTTACCCCTCCCCTGGGGAAGGCACAGACTCCAGACAAGCTCTCAAACAAGCTTGTTTCTCCCTATGCCTGGGCAGTTGTAGCCTGAGAAGCCCTGCCACTGTATCCAAAGGCAGTCAAGCTTTTGTAGAAATACAGCCACAAAAAAGAAAGAGAAAAATCCTTCTCAGAGCAGTACCTCCGTTCCTCAGGTTTACCAATCAAGAGCATAAGTTGGTATGTTGCTTTGTGTACCTTCAGATCCTATGTGCCCCCTCCTTTCCTTCAGGACCCAGACCCTTTGAAGTATTATGTGCTATCCGATCCAAAAAAACCTGTTTCTTTTTTCTTTTTCTGTCAGCCCTGCCCCCTTGGAACCGGGGCAAAAATTAGCAACCTCTGCTTTGATCAGGTTCAGCTGATCTAGGGGCCTATTTTTAGTAGTCAGAGTTTGTTAATTAATTCCATAATTGGAGCTTAGTTCCACTCAGCCCCTGCTGCTGGTAAAGTTCCTTTCCTTTTCCCTCTGGGAAGCAGCCTGTTGGGGAGAGGTATCGGCCGCCGCGGCTTGGGGCACTCGCGATTCTGGGGGTGCTCGCAACCGTTCCAGCTGGTCCAGACTGGCGTACGCTGTGTGTCCGGTCACTTACGTGGCTCCAGTATTTGTTCTGTACTGTTTCTGGCTATTTAGTCACTGCTTTGGAGGATGAACTAAATCCCACATCTCACTAAGCACCATCTTGGCACTCTGTCCAACCCTAACATTTTGATATTGTTTTCCTTTCAGCAATCAATAAGGGCTTCCTTCCTCTGAGATGTGTGACTAGAAGCTTCCATCTTCTACCTGCCTTTACACATTCAGAGCCATTTCTCCTTATATCAAGGCTTAACGTATTCACTCCATCAAAACTAACTTGGCACTCTCTGCATAAAACCTATCCCTATCTCTGATATATCCCAGAGGCCACTCTTCCCTAATGGAAAGCATTTTCTGAAATTTTTTTAAAAAACAAAATCCATGTCCCATTTCTAGCTCTTTTCCTTCTGTAAAATCTCCTATGCATATAAGATTAGAATTTTTATCTCACCATTCACTCAAAGAACTCTCTACATGTTATATAGTTTAAACTGAATGAGCATCCTAACATATTTTTGTTTGTCTAAAAGAAACATAAGTGTATAAGGATATTTTTCTCAAGTAAAGATTATAATAATGTGTACATAAGAAAAAGCTGACTGTCTTTTCTTCATGACTTATGGACTAAAAGATACTTAACAGGACATGGATCATGGCTCTTACTTCCTTTGTAATTTCTCACTATTTTAGTGTTCTTCTACTTACAACAAACTGAAAACTTCCTTACCCCAAGTCAACTGAAATCAAATGAGGGATCTGCAAGCAATAACTGCCTAAGATTCTCTCTCAGTACTCCAGGCCAAAGTTTTTCTACCTACCTCATCTTTGCTTGTATATTCTACTATTTCTGTGCATAGGTTGCTGCATTTGATCGTTCCCAGGTTCTGTTGGTTGCTCTTCCGATTACAAGAATCTTTGTACAGCATGTATGGGGTACCTGTCTCTGTTTGAGACTCAATGATGGCATACCAAAGCTGCTGAGCTTTCACAACTTTGCGGACACGACCCTGTCTCTCATAACTAAAAGGCAAAGATAATATTATTTTAATATTTATTTTCAAAGAAAATCTTTATTGCAGATAATTTGAAGAAATGACACTAAAACAAAAAAATTATTCAAACTCTTATGTTCTAATAAGTTCACTAAGGGAAGAAAAAAAGGAATATAATATTCATTTTACTCTGACAGCTTTAGACCCCTTCAAATATAACCCAATCCCACTAAGTCAACAGTACATTTCACACACACACAAAAAAGGTACAGAACCTAAAGGAGCCAAATTTCCTAATATTGTGCTGATATTTAATAAATTAATGAAATATGTGTCCTAGTCTTTCATGATACCTATGTGCAATATAAAGCATAACATTTCATTAAATGTACTGTATGTCAGAGCAAAATAATGACCTATTAGTCATCACTGTAATTTTTATAAGAATCTATCACAAGCAATCTATCACAAGTTTTAAAAAAGAAAAGGGTAGGCACCAAAATGTGGTAAAAAGAGCAAACCTGACCTAAATTAAAATATTAATCACATCCTCTCCTATATGCTCCCAAAGATTCCTAAAGACTGGCTATTTGCTGATATAATATGCATTCCCCCAATAAGAGAAACACTTGGTCAAAACATTATTAGACTTTCATATTTTTCCCATACCTTTCATATAGCTTCTCAAATTCCTCTCCCCAAACCTCATCCAGACCAGGACACTCATTTGGACACATCAAAGACCAGTCCTACAAGGGAAGAAAAGTAGCGCCCTCAAGAAACTTTAAATAACCAACCACAGTCCATGAAAAACACTGCAAAGGAAATTTGCTATGAAAATAATTTTAGGCTCAGGTCCAAACATCTAATTCTGCCTGTGTGTACATGACGTCTTAAGCATTCAGGTCAGATAGCATCTACCTTAAAGAAGAAAATGCAAAGGGAAAGAAAGGGCATCTCTTAACTTTCTCAGAATGACTTTCATGGCATCTCTTAACTTTCTCAGAATGACTTCTATGGCACCACTCACAGGTGGGTTCTTCCTAAGCATGATTTATATTGACTAAAGAAGAGAAAATTCATAAGAATCAAGTCATGATTATTAACAGGTACCTAACTCTCACCTGATTAGTCTCCACTCGCTTCATAAAGAGATCTGGAATCCAAAGCGCAAAGAAAAGGTCCCTGGCACGCTGCTCTTCCTTTCCTGTGTTCTTCTTTAAATCGAGGAATTCAAAGATGTCTAAATGCCAAGGCTCCAGGTAAATAGCAAATGCTCCAGGTCGCTAACGGTAAATAAATCATTATTCTTTTCAGAATCAGAATGAAAAAAGGAAACTATATTTTCCAAAGCATTTTTTTTGATGTTTGATCTTCACAAATTAAATGAGATAATATAAATAAAAGTAATATAAAAAATATAAATTAGTACAGTAATATGTTTCTTACAATTCGAGGAGTAAGGAAGAACAATTGACCTAAAGTAAACGTGGAATAAGAAATTACTTGTCTAAAGTGACACTATGAACTAGAGGTAGAGTCTCCTCTTCACTAGTCTAGCTTACTTTATACTATAATATGTATGTAAAGTCCAAAGAAAATGGCTTTAACTTTGACAATATAAACCGTGCTCTTTATTAAAGGTCAAAAGATATGCTCTATCTCATCAAGGTCCCACAGTTTTTTTTTTAGTCCGTATCAAAAGTAAATTCATAAACTAGCAGGTGATTAGTATGCCTATGTATCCCTAAGAGGGAGACTCAAGTTGTAAACTATCCTACTGCTGATAAAACTGGGCTGTTTACTTCTCCCTTGCAAAACAGGGAAGATTTTCTGTTGGCTTTTTAAAAGAAAAACTTAGAACACTTATTACAACCCCTTTTAGAGGTGGGGGACTGAATGAAAAAGTGCATGAGGAACCTTTTGGGAATAATGGTAATCTTCTATATCTCGGTTGGGGTAGTGTTTATATGGGTGAATACATTTGTTAAAACTCATCAACTGTATCCTTAAAGTGTGCGCACTTCTAAGTAAATTATGTTACCTCATAAAATAGATTTTAAAAGTGAAAAAAAGAGCAAAAAGCTCAGAATTAAGACACTATATCCAATTTAATCATCTCATTATAAGCATACATGGCTAATCACAAGCAATAGAACATACCTTATTCCCACCTTGATCCACATATCGTGCTGTATTATTATATACTCTCAGCATTGGTACAAGGCCATTAGAATTACCGTTAGTCTGAAAGAGAGAGAAAATAAAAGTATCTGAAGGAGAGAGAAGGGACTCAGCAAGGAAAGAGAACAAAATGGCCCAATACTGAACAAATGACTCTATCCCAAACTTTCATCAAAATCGGTACCTAATTTCTAGATAGCAATCTACATAGTTTTACCTGCTCTCATCTGTGCCTCTGTTTTAAAAACATAATCACATCTAATATAAAACCAACAAAATGTTGAATTAATTACCATGATGCACAGAATTGTTTCATGGTATCTCTAATTTTCAATAAGATACAACAATTATAATCATAGGGTCCTAAATCAGGGTAGTTAAATTTAAACTCCACATCTGCTAAAGATCAGTAAATAAATCTTATAAAGAAGATCATATGAATATGGATCTATCTATATATACAGATCTATACAGAGTGAAAATAAAATAGTAAAAATACTACAATGTCTTTTTCCCAAAAGAATTCAAAGCAACTTACAATAAGAAATACAGGATATGGATATATCAAGACAACAAATAAGGCAAACAGATTTTGCAGCAATATATGGATTCTAGAATGAGATCAAGAAAATTAAGACTTCTAAGGCTGGAAGATATCATCAAATTCTTTTAAAAATCCATCTAACCCCAAGGCAAATCTTTAAACAGTCTAGAAAATAAGTGAGCAATGACTCACTCAACAATTGTGTGAAACACCTCATAAACTTGTTTCCTTCTGACTCTGTCAGTGTATGTTAACTTTATCCTATAGGGTTAGAAATTTTCTTCACTCTATGGATGAGGAAACAAACTGAGAGATATAAAATAACTTGCTGTAGGCCTGACTTAGTGGAGATAGGATTTAAATCCAGATTTTACCAGAATCAGTATCTTGACCCTTGATAATGATGATGAATAGTTAACTAGCACACGTGTGCCTTTCAACCATAAGGCTGACTGCTTATGAACTTTAAATTTCCCAGTCCATACTTTTTTATTTTTTGGGTATGGGCAGACTCTGGGAATTGAACCCGGATCTCTTGCATGACAGGCAAGAACTCTGCCACTGAGCCACTGTTGCCTGCCCCCAGTCTGTACTTTTTGAAAGTCATACAACAGAAGCTTACCCCAGCAATGTAGCTCCCAGTAGCGCGAATACAACTCACAGCAACACCGATTCCCCCCGCAGACTTGGAAATCAGTGCACATTGCTTTAGGGTGTCATAAATGCCTTCGATGCTATCATCTTTCATACTCAGAAGGAAACAGCTACAGCGGGAGAAAAGTCACAACTCAGAGCAAGGAAATGAAATCAAGCAGAATCATAAAACAATTATACAATAAAAGACAGTAAATTAGACAAAAGATTTTAAGTTTACAAAGCTCTGTGGTGTTTTTAGAAGGAAACAAAAACCTTTTCTCCTGGTTTTGGCAATAAAGCATTTCAAAATGAGATTTTAAAATCATCTTGCTGCCTACCCTTCAGGATAAGCTAATGTCTTAAATATTAGCTCACATTTTCACTAGACTGCAAATGTGCAATTATCACATTTCCCTCCTGCAAATTCATAAGTCTTTTCAACTTGTAAGCAAACCAAATAAATGAAATATCTATGAAAAATGAAACATCTACCCAATGGTCTACCAATTCTTTGGTATGTCTACCAAAATATAACTCCTTGTACCTATGCTTTTAATCTCATCCTGCTCCTCACCTCAGGGACCTTGCTATATGAACTGTCCCTTCACTGTCTTGAATACTTAACCATTCAAATGGATTCTATTCACTGACTTTTTCTATTAAATATTCAGACATTCAGACAGATACAGAGAATATTACAAATAATTTGAACTTCCCAACTACCTCAAAAACTAGACATTACAAATATGGTCTAATTGCAACCCCTTACCAAATTCCAAGCATTTCTACTTTCTTTTAGCATCTCTACTTGCTCTGTGTAAATATTCTACATTTTATAACTTTCTTGTAGCATATGTATTTATCCTTCTGCAACTTGCTTTTAACTCAATGTTGTATTACAGAGATCCTTCCTGTTGATCCTTGTAGCTTTATTTTCACTGCTGTGAGGTAATCCATTGTATGAATATACCAATATATTTATCCACTCTCCTGATGATGGATATTTGGGTTATTTTCCATATTTGTTGAGAAAATTCTTGAACATGTCTTCTTCTGCCTATGTCCAAGGGTTTCTGTAGGGTATAAATCTTGGAGGGGAATTACTGGGTCAAAAAAATATGCATGCATTCTACTTTACTAAAGATTATCCAAAGTGGATAGATAAGTCCATACTTCAAATAACGACAGCTCTCTGTGCTCTATATTCTTGCCAACATTTTCGGTGTTATCACTTCCAGATTTACCAATCTGATAGATACAAAGTATCCCATTATGATGATAATTTTAATTTTCTTAATTATTAGCCAAGTTTATAATTATCTCATTTATTAGTCAATCAAATATCTTCTACAAATTGTTTATATCATCTGCCCATGTTTCTATTTAGTTTTGCGTCTTTTTCTTATAATCTGTTGTTAATATGCTTTGCAGTGATCTTCCCCAGCCTGAAACTTGGTTTTTCACTTTGCTTTTGGTTTACAGAAGCTTTTTAATTTTAATGTAGCAAATTCTGTCATTTTTTCCTATATAAAAAGTACTTTAGTTTTTATATCTTATTTTAAGAAATCCTTCACTTTACTGAGGTCATATATACCCTCTTACCAAGATGTAAGCTGAAGTGTTGAGTCATTATGTCTACAACTTGATTTCAAATTATTCTGTGAAAAAATATTTTTTAATTTTAAAAATTAAAAAAAATTTAAATATAACAAAATGTTAGCAATTTTCCATTCTAGGCAGAGGTGGGTGTATAAGTGTTCACTGTTCTCTTCTTTGAACTTTCTTAGGTGTTTGAAATTTTTCATAATAAAAAATTGGGAGGAAAATAGATATTTTTCATGTATGCTCTTTTAAAAGATTTTACTTTCACATTTAGAAATTTTTCTTGAATTTATCTCTGAATATGGCATAAAGAAGAGAAATCTAATTATAATTTTTTCATACTGATAATCAATTTTCCTAGCACCATTTCCCCCATGAAATGCATTGACACCTTAGTTATACATCAAGTTCCCATGTTTCTGGACTCTCAAGTAAATACAACACTGTCTTAGTTACCATAATTTTATACTAGTCTTGAAATCTAGTAAGGCTTTTTCTTCAAAACTACCTTGGTTTCCCGTGGCTGCTATAACAAATTACCAGAAACACGGTAGCTTAAAACAACAGATGTTTATGGTTCAGTGGTAGAATGCTCGCCTTCCATGCAAGAGACCTAGGTTCGATTCCCAGACCAAAAACAACAACAACAACAGATATTTTAAAAGAATTTAAAAAAACAAAAACCAAAAAAAAACCCAGATATTTATTTTCTCATAGTTTTGGAGACCAGAAGTTCAACATCAGTTTTACTTTGCTGGAGTTAAGGATACTCCCTCAAGAGGCTCTAGAAGAGAATCCATTTCTTGCCTCCTCCAGCTTCTGGTGGCCACCAGCATTCCTTTGCTTGCAGCTGCATCACTCCAATCTCTCCCTCCATCTTCACATTGCCTTCTCTTCCAGGTATATCAAATCTCCCTCTGCCTCTCTCTTAAAAGGACACTTCTGATTGGATTTAGGAACCAATTGTATAATCCAGAATAACCTCCCCATTAATCACACCTGCTAAGACCACTTTTCCTGACAAGGTAACAGTTACAGGTTCCAGGAATTAGGGACCTAATATCTTTAAGTGGCTATTAGCCTACTATACAGTTCTTACACTCTAGCTTTTCAAAATGATTTTAGAATCAGCCTACTGAGATTCTGATTGGAATTACACTGAATATACAGATTAATTGAAGAAAACTGCTATCTTTACAACATTGAATCCATTTATGACTATAAAATCAGTTTCCGTTTATTTTTATTTTTCTATCATGTTTTAGAATTTTCTCCTTAAAAGTCTTACAGTTTTTTTTATTAGGTTTATTCTTGAATATCTTCCAGTATTGCTATATAAATGGTATGTTTTTAAAACTTAATTTTCTAACAATTAAAATATAGAAACACAACTGAGTGATTTATATCAGTTTTATATCCAGATACTTTCCTGAAACCTCTTTTGAATTCTAATCATTTATCTGTAGGGTGTCTTGTGTTTTCTATGTACACGATCATATCATCTGTGAATCAACTCAGTTTTGTTCCTTCATTCCGTAATTTTTTTTGTTTCTCTTTCTTATTTTATGATGTTGGCTAAGGCCTCTACTACTATGCTGAATAGAAGAAGTGATAGAACTAAGATTTTTGGTGGGATCTTTTAACAAATTAAAGAAGCTACTTCTATATCTATTCTGCTAAAGTTTTTTATTGTGAAAGAGTATTAAATTGTACACAATATTAATGCAATGAACTACATTTATACAATTTTTTCATGGCACCATAGCCTTGAATTCCTTGGATAAACCCCACTTAGAAATGGCATAATATATTCCTTCACAAAATACTAAACTCATCCATTATTCCCTTTCTCAGTGAATGCCATTACTTTATTAATCCTATAACTCTACCCATAAACCCAGGAACCACCCTCGATCCAAATCCAAACCTCCTAAATTTTATTTAACCTCCTAAATATATCTTTAATCTATTTTACCTCTCACAAGCTCTACTTTCACTATCCTCTTCTGAACTACCATAATCTCTTACTTAGGATAATAAACTAGTCCTCTTACTTACTAGCTATCAGTATTGACTTTTTTCTTATCAGCAGTATTGAGAAAATAATTCACATATAATTCACCTATTTAAGGTGAATTATAGCTTCTAATATATTTACGGAGTTGTACAACCATCAGGACAATCAAGTTTAGAACATTTTAATTATCAGCACTTGCCTCTCTAATAAAATTACCACACTGCAGCTAGAGATCATGCCAAAATGCAAATTTCATCTAATCAGAGCAGGCAGTGATCAAATTAATTTATATGTGATGAACAAACTACCTAATCTCTTCAGGACAAGGTTTATTCCCCTAGTAAAAACTATTTCAAGAACATTAGAAAATAACCATAGATGGATACCTAGAAAGTTGTGGGCGGTTAGTGCCAGCATTGAAGAGAGTAGGAGAGGCATGAGTAAACCACTTCTCAGAGAGTAGGTTGTATGTTTCAATAGCAGCATCAATGTCTTCTTTATGAATCCCCACAGATACCCTCATCAACATATGTTGCGGTCGTTCAGCCACTATAAACAAAAGAGGAATTTCACATGATGGGACATATCAGAAAAAACAAGCTGAAACACATACTTGAATCAAAAAAAAAGGAATAGTGAAGAGGCAAGAATGACCCCTGGACTGACCAAAGCCCATGTGCTGCTGTATCCCTGCTTCCAGCACCTATGTTCACTGCCACAGCCTCCAAAACCAAGAGAAAGGCTAAAGGGGATGCTAAAGGAGATAAAGCCAAGGTCAAAGACAAACCACAGAGAAGATTGCAAGGTTATCTCCTAAGCCTACTCTTCCAAAGCCAGAACCCAGGCCTAAAAAAAAACCCTGTAAAGAAGGGAGAAAGTACCCAAAGAGAAAAAGGGGAAAGCTGATACTAGCAAGGATGGGAATGACCCTGCAGAAAATGGAGATGCCAAAAGAGACCAGGCACAGAAAGCTAATGGTGCTAGCGGTGCCAAGTGAAATGTGCACATTTTTGATAACTGTGTACTTCTGGTGACTGTTCAGTTTGAAATACTATCTTTTATCAAGTTTTATAAAAATGCAGAATTTTGTTTTACCTTTTTTTTAAGCTACGTTTCTTAGCACATAATACTTCATTGTTGTTTTTTGGAGAAGGGGCAAATGGCACTAATAGAATGTCTCCAAAGCTGGATTAACATGGGAGAAAACACCTTCCTCCTCTAGTTTTGAGACTTCATCTTTATTCCCAGGATACTGGATTCCCTGACATTGATACATATTAGCCACCTTGGCACAAATGCCGAACTCTCCTTCTCAGCCTTCAGCATGGACTTCCCTGAAATCCGTTGGAGCCTGACCCAAAAAACTACCAGAATATCAGGCAATCTAGACTTTTCAGTGATGCCCCTAAGATGGCATCCTGCAAAAGAGCAGTGAGTTCTTGTTTATGGATCTTCAAACTGATAATTCTGCCATTTTCGTTTCATTTCCTGAAAATCAGAATCAGTTCATGAAAAGCTGTCAAACAACATGCTAAATGTGAAATGTCAACCCTCATTCTAAACTTCCCCTGTTCAGAGCATCAAATGAAGACTTAATTGGGTTTTAATAGTGGCTTTCTGATTTTGGTAGCCCATTAAAGAAGGGAGTTTGAAAGTTGTTGTAAACTATTAATGATTGTTTGCCCACATCCTGCCTGAAATACCATGACTGTTTATGAAAAGTACCTTTAATAAAGCTGGATACAGTTTGAAAAAAACAAGGAATAATAAAAGAAAATTAGAAAAACTTTAAACCAATGAAGGAGGACAACTGTTCATAAACTAAACATAAAGCTCAAAATGTTATATTACATTTTAAATAGAAATGATAACGCTAATAGCTCAAAGCTCTATATTCAATACAACAAACAGAAAATGTGTACCAAGCATGTTCACTTTTACCTTTTCCATTGATCTTCAATAAATAGGACCTCTCCAGTGTCTACAAAGAACAAAATAACCAAAAACTTTTCAGAGCAGTTATTCAAACAGTGGCTATATCAATCACAATAAGGCAATGTGTTTAAACATTTTCAGATTTTATATAATTTTAAGTGAAAAAAAAGGACATTTACTATTATTCAGTTTGGAACATTATCATTTGACTGTTTTGTTTTGGAAAAGATTGCACAAAAATTTGCAGAAAAAGCCAGCTCTATACACATTAATAATGAAGCTATAGTAGTCGTCATCATCAATGTCATCATCATCATCATCATCATCATAGATGACACTTATAAAGTGCTTCCAACAGGCTAGTCACTGACCTAAGCCACACAAACACACACATTTAATCCTTCCACAAGAACCCTATGAAATTTTATTACTATTATTCACATTCTAAAGATGAAGAAACTAAAGCACAGAAAAATGAAATGCCTGCAAGTGAGTTAAAGAGCAGGGATTTGAATCCAGATGGTATCACACCAACACTGATGCTCTCAATCATTACACTATCTATCAACACAAAAGTACCTAGGAAAACAGTGAGCACATAGTAGGGATTCAATAAATAGATGTTTCATAAATAGTAGAATGTGGAATAATTCTGGCAAATTTTCTATCTGTATATTTCCTTAGGTAATCCAAGAAGAAATATTTGGAAAACTGAAAAACTACAAATACATAGGCTTTCTTTGCCTTAATTCAAACTACCAACAACATCCTAATCCCACTCCCAGTTTCAACACAACCCAACAACCCATTGCCTTTATAACTGTATTACTGAAACACAACAAAATTCTATACTTCCTGATTTAAGGAGAAATTCTCATTTATTTGAAACTCATTATTTACCTTAAAGCCAAAGTAGTTATAAGAGAAATCTCGGTCATAAATAATGGCAGAATTCAGACGCTGATAGGGAAAGAAAAGAACCCATAGTTAAAATTATTAGAAAATCTATTTTCAACTAGACTTATTTTCATAAAATATGATATCTATTTTTGAACTATATCTCAAGAACTAAATAGATACAATATGCAAAATGTTAAGTATTATTGCTGTTTGGAACAAAAAGTCACACCTAACCTTAAGACAAAGAAACAGTATACAAATTGAATATCCTAATTAGGTTTAAAAACATGCATATTAAAACTACAAGAGAACACTCAGATATAAGTTGTGTGATTAAATTTGATTTTTGCAAAATTTCCCTATTACATTTATAGTACATCTCAAATGAAAGAGGGAAAGAACATGAGACTATATTCTCATCCAAAACATGTTTTTTGATTAGCTGTTGAGTCACAAGTATTGGTAACAAATCCATACTAATACATATTTTTATTTTAAAATTTAGCCCATTTTAAACTACATATAACAATATATATGATGAACAGTGACAGAAGGAAGGGTTACAATAATTCTAAGCCTTTTCAAGACATATGATCCTTTAAAAGTTTTTAAACAAGCTTGTGTCAGCAACTTTTATAGCAGACTTAGTCAATGCTAAGGAGTTTTTGTAGGATATAAAGTCATTTAGAGGAAAACAAAAGCAATTAGGTACAAATAATCATTCTGGATAGAGAAAAATGGAGCCAGTGTTTTAAATACGACAAGTATTTCTGCATAATGACCCATGTCCAAGAAACAGAAAAATCTACTCCAAGCCCTGCTTTCCCTTTCTCTAAGTTTTTAAAGGCATTTTTACTGTCAAAGGCAGGGCCTGGCATAAATAGTAGAGAATTAAAGTGTCTATCAATATTTTATCTTTTAGACACAGGTTTTGCTGTACTTGTTATTTTTGTCTTTACCCTGTCTTCAAGATTATACATATAACAATACACAAACTACTGAATTTTGTCTTAGTATATTAGGCATCAGACACATATGTTGAGAGATAGTCAACTAATCAGTCTATTATCTAATGCTAAAACTGGGCTTCTAATCTTTCCAGATATCAATGGTAAATAAATCCTGTATGCAAGGGGGCTAGCTGGATTCTTTCTATCTTCTCCCTTATATACTCTGAAATCTAGTTACAAAAGAAGATGGACCTGTAACCCATGCCAAACTTTAAAATCTGTTATATAATTACTTGTTAAAATGTTCTTGGAAATTTATTCCTTTTTTTGTATATATGTTATATTTCACAATTAAAAAAAAAGTTAAAAAACATAGAAGCTGGAACACAAGTGGATAATTTTTAAGTTGCTGAGCAAGATCTTTTAAAATTTAACCCGAGTAACCTATTTGGGAACCAGTTTGGCAATGTCTATTAAATTCTGAATGTATATACTCTGGTTCAGCAATTTCACTTGAGGGATTTATCTTACTGATGTACTGTGTGCAAAATACTTAGCACATATGGGTATTTGCTACAGCAATAAATGGAAAACAACTTAAATGTTTATCACTAGATGTTATACTTACATATATGTACAGAGATAATATCTATAAAATAGAATGCTATGCTATAAATTCATAAATGCTGATACAAAACAATCTCTTAGATAAACTGGTAGGTGAAAGCACCAACAAGAAAAGTATGCACAGTATGCTACCACTAGAAGGAAAATATATGTACACATATACGTGCACACACACATACACACTGAATAGCTCTGGAAGAATTCTTTTTTTTTTTTGAAAGAATATATTTTAAAATGACAAAATATTGCTTCTAGAAAGGAAAACTAGGATTCAGAATTGGAGAGAGAATGACTTTTTGCTTTATTTCTTTCATACGCTTTAATTTTTTAAATATATATATATTATTTAAAACAAAAAAATTTAGAACTTTTCACTAGGAAAGCATTATACGTACATCTTTATTGGCCAAAACAATATCCAGTGTTGACTTGGCCACCATAGGAGAGTGTTTGCCATTATGAGGATTAATGTAGTTGTAGAGGTCTTCCATCACATCTGAATAAACAAAAAAATGAAAATGTTCAAACCACCTAATACCTAATTCAATCTTCAGGTAACGTTCAAAACAGTGGTTCTCAACCCTTATTTCCATCCCAATCCACCTCAGAGCCTAGCACAGAAGATGGTCAATAAATATATGCATGCCGAATAAATACCTAAGGCTTCACTGAAGGTAAAGCCTTCCAGAGTTAGAGTGAGCATAAGCTCTTATAATTTGAAAAAAGATTCCGAGGTGATTCTGATGCCCACCCTCCACTGAGAATTGCCAGTTGAAAATAAGGAAATGTGAAAATTATAACCTCTTCTCACTAATACATTTTATCCTAACAGAAGAAAACTCAATTTTAAGCTCAGAATCTGTAATCCCAAGCATTTCACTTCTATAAAAGCACATTTAGTAAGCCCTCTCACTTTACTCTTCTTCAAGATGTTGTAGCAGTTCTTATCCCTTTGCATGCTGGAGTTTTGTTTGAGAATGAATTAAATGTACAGATCAATTTCAGAAGAAATGACTCTTTATAATAAATCTACTGAAGAAGGAGGATAAAATGATTATGATTTATTACATCTATTATATACTATAATAGGCCTAGAATTCAGAGCCAGAAAATTTCTAATCTCAGCTAGTCTACCAGCTGGCTTCTTATAAACAGAACAAATCATTTAACCTTCCTTGGCCCACATTTTCTGAGCTGTAAAATGAGTGATGGAATGAAATGTTTGCTAATGGTGACAACAGATCAACTGTTACATCTTGTTGTGTAAGTCAGAATTTATTGATGTGTTATTTCTTTTTCCAACCACCACTACCAGTTGCCTAAAGGCAGCCTTTTTTATCCCAAAGAACAAAAAAGGTAAGTAACAAGGAAGCATAGATCCTTCCATGCAGCAAGCCAGCAACATGGAGAAACAAGAAGTTCTAGTCCCCTCTCTGCCACTAACTTGCACATTTTGCTATTTTAAACAAAATGTAACTTTTCTATTGGCATTCAAAGTTTTTTTCTAGTACTATGTTCCAAGAATACTATATTCTTTCTAAGCCTTTTACTCCAGACTCACCACTGAACACTTTCTTTGTTTCTTTGTGCAAGTTAGAGACAGCAATTCTTGCTGCCAGGATAGCATAGTCAGGGTGCTTAGTAGTCAAGGTCGCAGCTGTTTCAGCAGCCAAAGTGTCTAGTTCCACAGTGGTGACCCCACTATATAAACCCTGGATTACTTTCATGGTGATCTGAGCCTACAAAACAAAACCAAGAGTTACTCGTTCTTTCCCAAGAGCCAATAGCTTCCTTAAAAAAAAAAAAGCAATTAAGAAAATGATCAAATTTATATCATAATAAAATAGACAACTACTTTTCTTTGAAAGCATCTTTCAGAAAGGGGGACTGTGGAAAATATAGTAATGAAAATTCGTAAACCAACTCAGCCACCCGAAAACATATACTACATATACAGTGAAGAGGCACCACTCAAAAAAAAATTAATCAAGGTACAGTTTGAAAAAGATGAGGAAATAGCTGAAAACAGACCAATGATCCCGTAAGTATTTCCCTAACTTTGACTCAAATTCTCCCTTTGGGATGAGGGCTCCAGGTACATACTTAGCCACTTTTCCCCAATTCCAACTAGGGACAAGTACAAGAAAGCAAATGAATCGAAGTTTTATTATTCCAATTAAAGAAGATGAAGTTATAAAATAGGATTGGGTCTGAGTCTAGCATTTCATAATTTTTTCTGACATTTCACAATCACCTTGTGAGATGGCTATTATAGAATTAATACCCCATTTACATGAGGAACCTAAGGCTCAGGTTACTGGGACTTGCCCAAGGTTTATCATTGTCTAATTCTTCTAGTTAAAATTCCATTCAAACATACTGCATTTCACTGTTTTCAAGACAACATCATAAGAGATTTCAATTTTAAAATATATAATGCATAAGTTAAAACCATACTTTTTTTTCACATACAATTCACCTATTTAAAGTGTACAATTCAATGTTTTTTAGTATATTCACAGACTTTTTCAATTATCACCATAATTTTAGAACATTTTCATCCCCATAAAAAGAAACCACATACCCATCAGTGTTTCTCTTTTAAAAAAATGACACACTTATTTGGGGGGGCTTAAACAAAGACGGGTTTATTTTTATTTACAAGAATTCTGCAGGAAGATGTTTGCCTGTATTGATTTGGCAGTTCAATGATGATAGGGTTGACATCTCTGTGATTTTCTTGGACTGCTCTCCTGGTAGCCAGATAGCTGCTGTGGTTCCAGGCATCACCTCCTCAATCAAGACAGGAAGAAGGAAGGGGCAAGGGGATGTGCCTTGCCTGTCCCATTTATTAGAAAAAAAGAGTAAGGTTTCCTATATGCCCTTATATAGACTTCCTTTTAAAATTCATTGGTCTCCTATGAACCTATCCCCACAAAGAACAGGCTAAGCCTACTTAAAATTAGGCCTAAGAGGTCTAAGAGTTACCCCCAAGAGAACCTCTTTGTTGCTCAGATGTGGCCTCTCTCTCTCCAGCCAACACAACAAGCAAACTCACCACCCCTCCCCCTGTCTACGTGGGACATGACTCCCAGGGGTGTGGACCTTCCTGGCAATGTGGGACAGAAATCCTAGAATGAGCTGGGACTCAGCACCAAGGGATTGAGAAAAACCCTAGAATGAGCTGAGACTCAGCATAAAGGGATTGAGAAAACCTTCTCGACCAAAAGGGGAAAGAGCAAAATGAGACAAAATAAAGTGTCAACGGCTGAGATTCCAAACAGAGTCAAGAGGTTATCCTGAAGGTTACTCTTATGCATTAAATAGATATCACCTTGTTAGTCAAGATGTAATGGAGAGGCTGGAGGGAACTGCCTGAAAATGTAGAGCTGTGTTCCAGTAGCCATGTTTCTTGAAGATGATTGTATAATGATATAGCTTTCACAATGTGACTGTGTGACTGTGAAAACCTTGTGTCTGATGCTCCTTTTATCTACCTTATCAACAGAGGACTAAAACATATGGAAGAAAAATAAATAATAGGGAGAACAAATGTTAAAATAAATTTAGATTGAAATGCTGGTGATCAAGGAAAGGGAGGGGTAAGGGGTATGGTATGTATGAATTTTTTTCTGTTGTCTTTTTTATTTCTTTTTCTGAATTAATGCAAATGTTCTAAGAAATGACCATGATGATGAATATGCAACTATGTGATGATATTCTGAATTACTGATTATATATGCAGAATGGAATGATCAAAAGTTAAGAATGTTTGCGTTTGTTGTTGTATTTTTTTAAAAAATTAGGCCTAAGAATCACCTCCAGAGAACCTCTTTTGTCGCTCGGATGTGGCCTCTCTCTCTCTTTCTCTCAGCCGATACAGCAAGTGAACTCACTGCCCTTCCCCCTCTATGTGGGCCATGACTCCCAGAGGTATAAACCTCTGACAATATGGGACAGAAATCCTGGGATGAGCTGGGACTCGGCATCAAATGACTGAGAAAACCTTCTCAACCAAAAGGGGGAAGAGAGAACTGAGACAAAATAAAGTGTCAGTGGCCGAGAGATTTCAAACAGAGAGTCAAGAGGTTATCCTGGAGGTTATTCTTAGGCATTATATAGGTATCCCCTTTTTAGTTTATGATGTATTAGAGTGGCTAGAGGGAAGTACCTGACACTGTAGAGCTGTGTTCCAGTACTCATGTTTCTTGATGACTGAATAATGATATAGCTTTTGCAATGTGACTGTATGATTTTGAAAACCTTGTGTCTGATTGCTCCTTTTATCTACGGTATGGACAGATGAGTAAAAAATATGGATAAAAAGTAAACAAATAATAGGGGGAACAAAGATTAAATAAATTGAGTAGATTGAAATACTAGTGGTCAATGAGAGGTAAAGGATATGGCATGTATGAGTTTCTTCTTTTTTATTTCTTTTGCTGGAGAGATGCAAGTGTTCAAAAAAATGATCATGGCGATGAATACAACTATATGATGATATTGTGAGTCATTGATTGTATCAATGCCAGTAATGTTTGTATGTTTGTTGGTTACAATAAAAATATTAAAAAATAAAAAATTAAAATGCATTGGCCTGGGCAGTTGCCGTGACTCAGCAGGCAGAGCTCCGACCTGCCGTGCTGGAGGTCTGGAGTTCGATCCCTGGTGCCTCCTGCTCATATGCAAATTAAAAAAAAAAAAAAATGCATTGGCCTATCACACAGTCATTCCAAACTGCCAGGAGGATGTAAAAGCAAGAATGTGGTTTTTCAGCCTGTACCATAGCAAGTAGCTCAAGAGAAAGAGTTGGAACTGTCCACTGGGGAGGGAACCCAGGGTGTGTGCCATAACCAATTTGAGAACATTTTCATCACCGTAAAAATAAACCCCATAACCATTAGCATTTCTTTTCTAAAAAAATACCATAAATTTTTCGAGAAAGAAATTCTAAGCTGTACATGTGTGTATTTACTGAATCTTTTTTAAAAAAGAAAAAACAGGGTGGGCCGCGGTGGCTCAGCAGGCAAGAATGCTTGCCTGTCATGCCAGAGAACCTGGGTTCGATTCCTGGTGCCTGCCCATGTTTAAAAAAACAGCATAATACAACAGAAAATGGATGCATTTCCAAGTTGACTAAAACATATCTCCCCAAATATATATATTATATACATATATATATTCAGAGAAAAAGGAATTACTAGTGTTTTAGTTTGAAAGTTGCCAGAATGCAATGCACCAGAAACAGAATGGTTTTTAAAAAGGGAATTTATTAAGTTGCAAGTTTACAGTTCTAAAGTTGTGCAAATGTCCAAATTAAGGCATCTAGAGAAAGGTAACTTAACTCCAAAGAAAGGGCCAATGAAATTTAGGGGTTTTCTCTCAGTTGGGAGGGTATATGGTGATATATGCTAGCTTTCTCTCCTCAATCCATAAGGCTTCCCAGCAGACATTTTCCTTCTACATCTCCAAAGGTCTCTAGCTGTGTGTGGACTCTATTGGCATGAAGGCTTTTGCCAAAATGGTTCCCTCTTAAAGAACTCCAGTAAGCAACCCCACCTTGAATGAACGGAGACACATCTCCATGAGAACAATAAAAAAGATCCCACCCAAAATACTGAATGAGAATTAAAGAACACAACAGTTTCAAACCAGCACATTCTACCTTTTGGACCCCCCAAACTATTTTCAAATGCAAAATACATTCATTCCATCACAATATTACAAAGCCTTAAACCATTTCAGTAAAAATACAAATACAACACAAAGTTAGAAATAGTACAAAATCTCAGTCAGCTACAGGCATAGTCTGTCCTAAAACAAAATTCTTCTCTGGCTCTTGACCTATAAACCTCAGAACAAGTTATCTGCTGCCAAAAAAAGGAGGGACAGTCAATAGATAACATGTTCCCATTTCCATAGGGAGAAAGTGGAAGGAACACAGGGGTCACTGGAGCAAATAGTTTAAAAAACCTGCAGGGCAAACTCCATTAGATTTCAAAATCTGAGAGTCATTTATCCTCAGGACTTTAGAAAGCAGCAGTCCTACCCTTGCCAAGGGCCTACTCTCAGTCCTGCTCCCTCTGAACTCTAGTATGGAGTTTGCAACCTTGGAGGACGAAATTTTTCTCGGCTCCACAATCTCCAAGTATGGGGCAGCACCTGGTTTCTGCCATCTGCCATCTATGGGGCACAGGCTCAACCCCTCCAGAACAATGGAATGGAAGCCAGGCTCTCCCCAATCCCCAAGGAATCTCCACCCTCTTCATGGTCTGGGGCACAACTCTTCTAGAACATCAAGACAGAAGGTCCATCCTCTGTCTTCGGGGCAAACCCACCCTCTCCAAGTGCTTGGTGGGTCTGCTCTCATGGCCCGAGGTTTCTTTGCTTCCGACCTTAGCTTCCATGGTTCTGCTTTGGAGTTATTTTTCCTTCAATTTGTCCCTTTTCTGACCCTTTTACTCCAAATTGGTAGTGGTTCCTTTTATCCAGATCCCACAGCACTCTTGCTGGTTTTCTATGCAATACACTGGGATCATAACTATCAGACAATAGGATTTTCCACATATCTTTCCTGAATAACTCCATCTCCAATCCTTTTTCTAAAATGGTTGACTGCTTACATGTTTGGTTAAATCCTCATGTGGGACACTATGCTGTAGGGTCTCCCTTTCTGGAAGCCCAGAATTTTCCAGACCATCAATCTCTAGCTTCTTTATACCTAAGAATTCAGTTGTCTGCTTATCTCTTTCCTGTCGCATTGCACTATGAGCTGCACGGAGAAACCAGGCTGCGCTTTCTACATTTAATTTGGAAACCTCTTCTGCTAAAATTTCAATTGATGGCTTTTAAAATCTGCCTTCCAGTCAAAACAAGTAGTCAATTTTGCCAGATTATCTGTCATTTGAAAACAAGGGTCATCTTCCTTCCAGTATGAATAATACATACATCATTTCTGTCTGAGGCCTTATCAGAGGTCTCTTTAGAATCCACATTTCTACTAACAGTCTCTTTATAGTATTCTAGGCCTTCTCTATTAAGCTCATCATAACTCTTTCAGAATCTTCCCCCTATCCATTTAAAAAGTCATTCCAACATGTCTGGTATTTGCAAACCGCAGCACCCCACTTCTCTGGTACCAAAATCTGTTTTAGTTTATAAGCTGCCAAATGCAATATACCAGAAATAGAATAACTTTTAAAAAGGGAATTTATTAAATTACAAGTTTACAATTCTAAGACTGTGAAAATGTCCAAATTAAGGCATCCAGAAAAAGATACCTTAACTCCAAAGAAAGGGCTGATGAAATTCAGGGGTTTTCTCTCAGCTGGGAGGGCACATAGCATCTGCTAGCTTTCTCTTCTCACTACGTAAGGCTTCCCCGGGGACATTTTCCTTCTGCATCTCCAAAGGTCTCTGGCTATATGGGCTCTGTCGGCACAAAAGCTTTTTTCAAAATGGTTCCCTCTTAAGACTCCCATAAGCAACCCCACCTTGAATAGGTGGAGACACATCTCCTTGGAAACCAACTAATTAAAAGTTACCATGCAAAAATGGGTGGGTCATGTCTCCATGGAAACAATAAAAAAGATGCCAGCCAGGAATACTGAATGAAGATTAAAGAACATCGCTTTTCTGGGGTACATGACAGTTTCAAACTGGCACAACTATTTTGCAATATATTCTAATCACATTACAGCTAAACCCAAAATCCTCCTGATCACTTTCTTACCAAATCTATCCGATAGGCTTTGCTTAGAGAGAGTAATGAAGTCTTCTAAACAGTTGCTGGTACTAGATGGCAAGTAATCATAACTCATAAATTGACATCTGCATGCAAACTATGCCAGATCTAATAGCACACAGACTTTTTCAAATGAATCTACCCTAGGAGGCACCCCCACTTTGAAATGTCATACAGAAGCAGAATGACAAAACAGAACATCTTAGGAGACAAGAGAATCCTACTACATTCCCACTAACTTGGCACAAATCAGTCATCTTCTCTCTTCAGACCTTTCTTATCTATAAAATAAGGAAGATGAAAGAGGATGATCTCCTAGTTCATGCCAACATTCTAACTATTCTCATTTTTGTCTAGATTTGTTGTCCAAATGTAAAAGAATAATATGTTACAAGCATATTTTAAAATAGTGAAAAGTTATTTTCTCTTGACAAAGCTTATCTTCATCAATATTTATCAAATATCTAATGATATATGTGCCTTGCATTGTCAATAACACAAGAAAAAGATCCAGCCCAGCCTCAATTCCAGAGGAGGAAAAAGACATGTAATTAATTTTCAGATGACGTGACTAAGAGTATAGAAGTGAGCACAGGTGCTACAGCAGTACAGATAAAATACCTAAATAAGGCTGTAGCAATACAGGTGGGTTTGGAAAAGGGTTTTTGGAGATTTATAATTTAGAAATATCATTCTGGAAGCCACGTGGAGGATGGATTTGAAAAGCACAAGATTAAAGGAAGGCCAGGAAAATTTTTTAATGACTATTAGAGATAGCACTCAAGAGAAGGGGTAATGAAGTTCTGGAGGAGAGGAACTACAAAGGGTAAGGAGAAAAGAAGAGCGACTTGCTTAAAAGTTTGTTCTCCTTAATTTGAACACTGTCCTAATTTTACTTACTTTATTCTATCTCAATAATAAAAAAGAAAATTTCAAACCAATCCCTACCAAATAACCACAGTTCCAAAACAAACTTTACTAAAGGCTTTTTAACTTATGAATAAGAAAATTCACTCAAGGAAATCTCTGATATATGCTAGTGTCAGGGGAAAACTACTATTGCATGCTGTTCTAGGCTGCTAGCTGCCGGAATGCAATGTACCAGAAACAGAATGGCTTTTTAAAAAGGGAATTTAATAAGTTATAAGTTTACAGTTCTAAGGCCATGAAGATGTCCCAATTAAAACTAGTCTATAGAAATGTCCAATCTAAGGCATCCAAGGAAAGATATCTAGGTTCAAGAAGGCCGATGACGTTCAGGGTTAGTCTCTTGGCTGGAAGGGCACACGGTGAAGTCTGCTAGCTTTCTCTTCTGGCTTCTTATTTCATGTAGCTCCCCAGGAGGCATTTTCCTTCTTCATCTCCAAAAGTCACTGGCTGGTGGACTCTCTGCTTCATGGTTCTGCCGTGTTCTCTGCTCTCTTATAATCTCACGCTTTTTCCAAAAATGCTTCCTCTTTTAAAGGATTCTAGTAAAGTAATCAAGACCCAACTGGAATGGGTGGAGACACGTTGCTACCTAATAGAGTTTAATACCCACACTTGATTGCGTCATAGCTCCAAGGAGATAATCTAATTAAATTTTCCAGCACACAGTACTGAACAGGGATTAGAAGAAACAGCCATCTGTACAAAATGGGATTAGGATTAAAACATGGCTTTTCTACGGTACATAAATCCTTTCAAATCAGCACACATGCTACGGGCTATGTTTAACAGGAAGACATCAACAGTACCATAGCAATACCTGGGGTAAATAATGGGGGGGTGGGGGGGGTTAAGGGAGGAAGAAAGTTAAGGGGAGGTTTGGAGTTTTTATTTGGTGAAGGTGTGTTTATCAGTTATTTTTCTCTTGGGAGCAATGAAAATTGTCTAAAGTTGAGAATGTTGATGGACTATTGACTTTGGACACCATTATATGGTGCCAGTGGATGCAGGTGGCTGAAGAGTGCACTGACCGAGAAGGAGAATGGCAAACTATGGTGTATACATATGATCTAATATTGTGCTGCTACAAAAGGAACAAAACAGTGAGGCATGAAACATTGTGAATGAACCTATGGGACATTATGTGATGAAAAATAAGCCAGAAACAAAACAGCAATTATTGTATGGTCTCATTTAGAAAATATTTGTAAGAAAACTGTGGCCTAAATTGTAAGCTCTTATAGCAATCACATTTAGTCCAGGGCAGTAATTGTTATTTCTAAATTTTGAAAGGCTGTGCTATGTATGTATAACCTGATATTTCCCTGGAACTTTAGGTACCTGTGTGACACCTAAGACTCAGAATAGAAGCTCTGCAGTTCTGAAGGTCAATATTGCCACATACAACAACTGTTAAAGAAATCGAAAAAGAGATCAGGCTTTAATTAGAGATAATAACGAACTCGATCAGACTGGGACTAAGGTAAATCAAGAATACAGGGGTAAAGAAGACACTGTCTGTATTTTAGAGTTTCACCTACCCTATGAGACCAAAGGAAGAGTGGTTTATTTTGTCCAGAACCTAAATTTTCTGAAGCACATAATCTAACCCAACCTGTCTGGATAGACCATTTAAACAACCCAAACACATGGAGCCCAGAATGGGAAGGAGAGCTTGTAATTCTGTAGCTTAATGTACATCTGGGTATTACATTATATGGAGCAGAAAATTAAAAAGTATTGGCAAAGTCCCTTCAAAAATGAGAGAAAAAATAAGGAACTATTAAATTTTACTACTGGAGAAACCCCTGATACTGTGCCAAACACTAGGGACTCCCAGGTAAATAGGCCAAGCCTTTGATCTGGAGACTTGCTCTTGTGAAGCTTATTTATGAAGTGGAGAACCTTAGCCTACCTATAGATACACCTAAGAGTTACTTCCAGAGGACTTCTTTGGTTGCTTAGATGGGACCTCTCTCTCTAAGTCCAACTTTGCAAGTGAAAATATTACCAGCCTCCGCCCCCCTCAACGTGGGACATGATGTCCAGGGGTGAAAGTCTTCCTGACCAAAAGGGGGAAAAGAATTGTAACAATTAGGTATCAGTGGTTGAGAGAGTTCAAACAGAGTCTAGAGGCTACTCTTATGCAAGCTTACTTATGATTTGCCAGACTCCAAAAATAAACCATTCCTGCCAATCCTAAAGAATACCTAGAACTATATCTGAGATTCTAGACATTCCATGCACTATGATTACTTTCTAGATACCTACAACCTCCAGTTGGGTTCCAATGCCAGATAAGTCCTGAAACTCAGAAGGATTAGTCTCTCCAGAACATCAACTAGTTCTATTCCCCTATCCCTTATTATCAACAGCCCTTTCCAACATGAAAAAGTTAGAACGGCACAGTCCAAATATCCCTAAAGATTGGGAGAAAATCAGAGAAGGTGGAGCTGTAACAGAAAAGACAGGATTTAACAAATGAGCATGACTGCTAAATCATTCTATTGATACTTCTTTTAGTCTCCTGTGTCTTGGATCAGCTAGAAATAAAAACCTAAAATATGGAATTGTAACCCATACCAAACTCTGAAATCTGTTCTACAACTAACTGTTGCCGTGTGCTTGGAAATTTATTGTTCTTTTGTATATGTCATTTTTCAAAATTAAAAAAAAAATGCAAAAGAAAAAAATGTTTATGACAAGTTTTCTGCTTAGTTCACATTCAAATTTCTCTCAAAAGTAAGAACACAAAGGACACACTACCATAGCAACAGCAGAGGTAAATAATGGGGGGAGGGATAAGAGTTAAGAGGAGGTTTAGATTTCCTATTTGGTGAAGGTGTGTTTATTGGTTTTCTTTCTCTTGGGACAATAAAATTATCTAAAATTGAGAATGTTGATGGACTATGGACTTTGGGCACTATATATGATGCATGATAAATGCAGGTAGCTGAAGGATGCACTGACTGAGAAGTAAACTGGCAAACAACAATGGTGTAGACTTATGAACGAAAGTTGTGCTGCAACAAAAAGGAAGAAAGTCATGAGGCATGCAACGATGTGAATTACCATGTTGGACATTTGGTGTGGCAAAATAAGCCAGAAATAAAAGAACAACAATGGTATGGTCTCCTTTTAGAAAATGCTTATAAGAAAACAGGGGCCTAGATTGTAAGCTTTTATAGCAGACACATTTAGTCCAGAGTAGTAATTATTATTTCTGGATTTCAAGAGACTGTTTTAGATAGACAGATAGATAGATAGATAGATAGATAGATAGATAGATAGATAGATAGATAGATAGATAGGATTTAACAAATGAACTATGAAAGCTGAATCATTAAATTGATATCTTTTTTAGTCTCCAGTATCTTAGAGCAACTAGAAGTAAAAACCTAAAATTGTGGAACTGTAACCCATGTCAAACTCTGAAATATGTTCTACAACTAATTATGGTGTGTGCTTTGAAATGCATTGCTTTTCTATACATATGTTATTTTTCACAAAAAAAGTTGATTGTGATGATAAAAAACAAAGTAAGAACACAGGACAAAATCAAAATTAAGGAAGTTTTAAGCAATGAATTCGCATTTTATATGCGAGGGCATAGAAAATCAAACCAAAATATTTACCAGGAAGTGAGTGAAGGGCCAAAAATATAAAAGGAATCACATGAAGTAAGAAAAAGAAGATATAATCATATTTACTTACAGGATCAACAAAGTCCATATTGAGTCCATAGCAAAGCTTCTGGATTCGAGACGTGATTTTGTCAAACATGACCCGCTCTTGGCGGCCATCTGAAGAATGAAACAATACAACACATGTTAGCACTTATTAAGATGGCAATGTCAAAGATGAAAAATGGAAAAAAGTGTGAATTTTTTTCATTGACCAACGTGATATGCTCCTTCACAGATGAAAGATTCAGATCCAAGAAAGATCCATCAAGAGATTATCTTTGCCTTCACTGATGCCAAATCTTCAATAATTAGGGATTCTATATGGAAAACCTTTCCTTCCTTTACATTATAAATCAGATGGATTCTTGCACTAACTTCCCAAATGATGTTTCCCCCTTGTTCCCTTATAGAATATTCTCCACACAGTAGCCAGAGCTGTCATTTAAATCTTAAATAAAAATCCTAAATCATTACCTTCCTCAAAACCCCCAATGGTAGCTTCCCATCTCCTCCAGAATAAAAGTAAAAATCCTTACAATACTCCACAAAACCCTATACAACCTGCCTATGACCCTTCTTCCCAACTTTACTTCCTTCTCTCTCCCACCCTTCTTACTTACTCTATCATGACAACTCAGGCCTCCCTGCTACCTACACCTCCTTTAGGTCTTCGATCAATGTTACCTTCTCAATGAAGCCTTCCCTGATCACCCTATTTTAAATTGCAATGCCCCAAACACAACCTGCTCTTATTATCCCACCTGTTTCCTATGCCTTATTTTTCTCCATAGTTTAACATCAAAGATGTTAAATAAATCTTTATGTATTTACTCTTACAAGGAATAGTGGATACATCTAACTGCTAAATAGCCTTAACCTTAGGTAAGCCACAAAACATAATCAGCAATTTTAGAAATCTTCATTTATAGAATTGGGATAATTATCATACCTAGTCTACTTTCCTTATGGGTTTATGATGATAATCAAATGAGGGAAAAAGTGCTTTTGTTGTAACAACTTTGATATAGTAACCAAAAATATCTAATTAAAAATAAAGCTGCCCCTACTGGGAAAATACTGATCACAGTATCTGATGCATTAGAGGCACTCAATAAATGTCGATTTCATTTCCGTCTTCTCTGTGTTCCTACTATATTTCGTAATTATTTAACTAAAAGGCAACTTGTTATATATGTTTATATTTGGTCTTCTCCAAATTCATATTCGTATTCTCAAAACTTGGCTCAATTCCTGGCACAAGTTAAGTTTTCAAACGTTTGATGAGGAATGAATGAACAATATGACACCACTACTAATCCATCATCAGTAGGTAGGTCAAGTTACTTTTTCTTCTACACTGATACATTAATACTAAGATAGCACCCCCCCTTCCTGAATACCAGTTATTGACTATTCTAACCAGACTTAGAGAGGAAGTGTTTAACTCTGGTAAAGAGCACATTAACTGGCCCACTAAGGGACTGGGCCCCAGTGCTCTACCAACTGGCTAATTAGGCAGAGAGAGGACCACAAAACAATATTGGCTGCCTAGACCTCTGAAGTTAATCAGGAAATTAACAAAAAGTACAATGGCAATTATCTTAACTCACATTGGAGAAGAGGGGGCAGACTAATAAGGTCTAAATGTCCACTAACTCACTGTTGTCTAGCCTACCATTCCACTGGGTTGATTTTGCAACCGAGATGCTGATTTTATCATTCCACTAATCTTTGCTTTTCATTGACTACATTATCTTTTTCTTTTAAGGCTTTCCTTAATTTGGCCCCACCTCACCTTTCTACTATTCCCTGTGAAATGTCCTAAGTTCCACTAAAACCCCTCATTCCCATATCTCCAACTTTGCTTATACCTTATTATGCCTAAAAGCCCCTCTTACAATTTTCCAGGCATCCATATCCTACTTTACCTTCCAAGTCTCATCACCTCCATGAAACATTCTCCAACCACTTTAACTCACACTGACCTCTTCTTCCTCTGAACTCCTCTAGAACACTAATTATCTGATTCCTCTTGGTTATATACTGTCTTCTTTAATTCTTCTCTCTTCAGGAAGACCTGGCTAATCTACTAAGATCAAGCCTCTTCTACAGGCCACAAACTTGCTATTCACGCTGCCTGGAACGTTCATGCCACAGATCTTTACACAGCTGGTTCTTAGTATTAATCAGGACTCAGCTCCAGTCAGCTCCTAGAAAAGTTTCCCTGCCTACTCAATCCTATATTATCTTCAGTCATTTCTTATCACATCACCGTTTTACTATTGTCATCTCTCTAACCACTATCATAAAGTAGCTGATTCTCATATATGTTTGTTTCTTGTGTACACTTACCAGTCTCACTCATGCCTTGAATGTAAACTCCATGAAAGAGGGATCTAGCCTGCCTTGTTCAGTGCTGAATCTCCAACACCTTAAACAGTTCTTTGCACAAAGCAGGAGCTGAATAAATGCTTTCTGAATAATTGAATAAATCGACTCCTACAGCCTGTAACTTTTTTTTGTCTGCTGTATGGTGGAGGTCACATTTCATTCTTTTTCCATGTGAATATCCTGTTACTGCAGCACCTTTTGCTGAATTTGTTTGTTCTGTTTGTTTATTTTGGGAAGTGCATGGGCCGGGAATCAAGCCTGGGTCTCCCGCATGACAGGTGAGAATTCTACCACTGAACTACCCTTTCATGCCCTATAGCTGTATTTTACCTATCAGAGGACTTATTTTATTTTAATTACTTTTTGTCTATTTTTCCCAATTGATTGTAAGATCCTTAAAAGCAGGAACTACATCTGCCTACTCACCACTGTAATCCCAGTGCCCAGCACAGTATACAACACACAGTTGTAAAATAATAAAGTGGGCTATCACCAGGGAGAAAGGATCTGGAATACAAGAGATTATTAGAGTGCAAATGGATGTATAGAAGGTATTATTTCATAAACTTTATTTGTCTGTTTGTTTTTAGCATGAACAGGCTTCGGGAATCGAACCTGGGTCTCCGGCATGGCAGGCAAGAATTCTGCCACTGAGCCACCATTGCACCGCCCTTATTTTGGAATACTTTTATTCAGAAACTTTTGTTTCTGTTTTACTGTATATACACATTTATACATGTAGGGGTACTCAGCCAAGATATAAAATGTATTTCATACTCTGGATTACAGTTCAAAGTTTCAAGAACACTATACTAAATTCTAAGGTCCACTTTACAATTCAGTCAGCTCCTTTGTCATTTATTGCAATGGTTTTCAATGTTAATTTTTTTTTTTAAACTTGATCTCCTTGAGGGATAATACTCTCCCTTTAGGAAAAATAGCTCAAGATAACAGAGGAAAAAATTCACCTACTATTCCCTGTTATCTAACAATTTTCACATGGCTTCTTCCTCCATTCCTAACAACTGTAAATTTTTTGAAGATGGAGCTGCCTTCTCTATAATTTTCCTCACAGCGCTTAGCAAGATACCAGCAGATTCAGTAAGTACCGTACTGAATAACTACATTAACATTAAAAAAAAAATAGAAATTAGTCTGCCACTACATTGCCATGCCAAAAATAAAAGCAAAAACAAAACAAAAACCTAAGCACGTTTTAAAAAAACATAAATGTAAGTATACTTTTGTATACTAACAGTCCTTACTGAACCAAAACATAATAGAAGCTGAATGCTCCTGGCAGGATTCAGAGCAGTGAACCATCTGGTTCAAATTATGTTTGCTGAAGGAATGAGAAACAAAGAAAACCTCGCCTCTTAAAGCCTGGAACTACAAGCTTTAAAACTGCAGTATTCCAAAGTAGACACAAAAGTGTAGAAATTCAACACAGAAGTGTTACCTGCTCTGATAATTTAGTTATACAAGTTTTCATTTCATCTTTGTTGCAGACATCATAAAACCATCCTCAAATCTCTCCCATATTCCTTTCTAAAGGTGTCTACCTCTCCATCTCTTGGCTGTAGTTAAACCAACCTAGACATAACCCACTCATCATTTCCTACATTTGACATAATTATTCTCATGTATTCTTTGAGTATATTCATAGGTCCTAAGTGTAAGCAGAAAAGTCCCCATTTTGGAAACCATCACAGACTAAGAGACAAAGCAGAAACATTCAGTTAACTGGTATTTACTGAGTGACTACAGTTTTGAAACAACTTTATTGCTTCAACAGAGGAAAGAAGATTCAACCCAAAACTTGTTCATACCTGTCTCATATGGTTCTCTAAATAAGTGAGTGTGGCTCTTGTTTCTTTAACTTGATTAAACCTTTTCCAAAGGCAGGGACTGTCTCCTCTTAGAATTTCACCAGCCAAGCAAAGGACCAGGCATAAAGGTGTTCAGACAAGTTCAGGGGGGAATACTTGTTGAGGAAGGGTTATGGGGCACTTCACAGTCCCCATCCTATCAGATGTCCTGGCCACCCTTCTCTTCAAGTTATCTCCTCTCATGGTGGGGGGGTGGGGGTGAGATGACAGCTAGTCCCTGTCCCAAGCTCTCTTCTAGGACTACCCCTGAGGTAAAAGCAGCACAATCTCTCACAAAATGCAAATTCCAAGGACCTGTGTCAGGGGTCTGCTTTTTCCACCTCACATTCCTAGTTATACCCAACTACAAAACTTAGGTAGGGTACACAGTCCCTTCCTTCCTAGTGTCCTCAACTGCTTAGGCCAGTTCACCAACACCAATGTTTTCAAAAAAAAAAAAAAAAACCTTTCGGGTAAAACTGTTGTCAGCTATGGCTCAAACCCAAATCCTGGCCTCACTACCAACTAACTGCGTAACTTTGGGCCGGTACCCTAACAACTCTCTGGGCTTCAGTTTCTTCATTTGTAAAGTGGGGCTAATAATTCCTACCTCAAAGGCTCGGGATGAGAAATAAAGTAATGACGATAAGGGGCTCAGCACGCACAGCAACTAATCTATATAGGGTAAGTGTTAATCTCTCGAAGTGTGTTAGGGTGGCAAAGCCGAGGGGGTGCAGATTGAAAACCCGAAGGGAGGATGGGGAGCAGACTGACGGAAGACAGAAGGCCAAGCAGCCTGACAAGGGCGGGAAGAGGCAGCAGGAAGGGCGGGAAGCGGCTGCGGCAGGCGAGCGTGGATAACTCCTCCGGAGACGGCACCCTGCGTCCCTTTCCCCCTTTTCTCACCACCCTGTTGCTCCCTCCCGGGAGGACTCCTCACCTCTCTTGATCACATGCATCGCGGGCTAGTGGCTGGTGCTGAGGGATTCGAGTTGCAGCCCTGAGGCGCAGGCGGAATCGCTAAGTTGGCAGAGGGCGAAGCGTTGAGATCCAGAAGCTGCTGGACAGGCGTTCAGGACCTACAGGGCCTGAAGTTGGGGCCACACAACACTTTCCTCACCAGAGCAGAGTCGCAACACTTCCCTCACCAGAGCAGAGGCGCGACCATACAAATCACCTTCCCGCTCCCGCCACTCGTGACGCACAAAGCGACGCGACTGAGATCGAATGACGTTACTCGACGCTGCCAAGGCCCGGGGTCGAATGGGCAGCACAGGCAGTAGCCGCCATGTTGTGTATGGGCAGAGCCCAACAGCCCGCCTCTCCTGCGGTCACATTGAGTGTGGGCATGCCCAATAGGAACGCAGTTATCCTTCCGCCATGTTGAGTGTGGGCAAGGCCGAATCCGCAGACCCCCGGAGCCCTGACGTAACACGCACAGCCCGCCTAGCCTAGCCCCACCCCTCTGGTGAGGGCTTCCCAACGAAGTATAGATCCGTTTAAGTATTTCGGGGATAACTACCAAAACCCGAGCATCCATTAGTTTTTCTTATTTTAGTGACAGTTACGTTATGATACCCCGAAACTGCAAGCTCTAGCCTAAGATCTACAGCCCGAGGCAGCTGCCGAGCCCCAGAGCTATAAAGCTGGCCAGAACCTGGCCCTCAAAAGGGTTACAAGAGACTCTTGCTAGGCCAAACAAAGGCTTTTGGATTTCATTCTGATGGAGGAAACCCTGGGAAAATTTTAAGCGTGGCGAAACCATGAGCCATTTACTTTTAGAGCTCTCCAGTGGATGGTGGCAGAGACAGGGTCAGCAATATGTTGGTTGTCACCTTCTGGAGGAAGAATGGACATAACTTGGAGACGGAATGTGAGAAGTAAGCTCAATGAAAACCCTCATACAAGGCTGGATGTACAAATTTCTGATTTGGGCTACACAAACTGATCTTTATGAAATCTCATCTGTGGCCTCCTCTCCCTAAAAACGTTTCATTGGTTTCTCACTTGGTTTGCATCTGAAGTAAACCAAGATCCCACAAAGGTCATAAGGAGGTCCTAGTTAAAGCTGTAAGATAGTGGGGCTCAAGATGACTCAAAGGTTGCCAAATTAAGCAAATTAAAAATAAGCATGTTCTAAATACTGCATAATTATACTAAAAAAAAATCATTCATTGTTTATTTGGAATTCAAATTTAATTGGGCATCCAGTATTTTATCTGTTATCCCTATCCAGAGAGTTTTTGGGTATGTGCATTTGAGTTTCATTTTCTCTTGGCAGAGGAGAAACAGTTTCTTCTTCATTCCCTGTCTGCTATGCTACGGAGAACCCCATTTGACAATAAGAATCAAAGCCAGTAGTGGTTAAAATCTCCTACATGCTTTATTGGACTTTAAGAGTCTTATGAAATGACAGAGAAAACCCATGTGAGGGGGTTCAGGAGGTGCAAGGCATCTGCAGCCTAGCACCCTCCTAAGACCAGTCCCAATTGCCCTCACCTCAGGCCCAATATAGGATCCCAGGGTAGAGGCATGGCAGAGATAGGGCAGAGGAAAAATATCCTTTACAGCCGTAGCAAAAATAGGTAAGGGAAAGAGTCGTTAAGAGGCTGGGAAAGGTGGGGGAAAGTGGTAACACAGCCACCTTCATCTACACCATCTTCCTTAAACCCCTTCCCCAAACTGGCTGTGTCCTTTTTGAGCCTCTGGCCCAGGTTATGCAGTAACATGACAATGCAGTCTGACAAGGGGAGTATGTGGTGCAGGCACTTGGGAAATTCAGGAATTTCTTTTTTCACATTTAAACTGTTTTGTCTTTTGGTTCAAATGCTGTAACATCCTTACCCAACATCTCCAGGGCTCCTCACTGGAACCCTGTATCATGGCTGTGGCTCCCATGGCCAGGGAAGCCAATTGTCGGGAACCCCAGGAGTACTGATGGTGGGGAGCATTAGAGCAGCACCTCTTAGAGACAAACCCTCCTGCAGTGTGGGAGAGCAGGGGGAAGAGAGTAAAGATGACTGCCTTGTAGCCCATAGCTCTGTCACCCACACATCTTCAAACCAAGAGAGGGCTCTCACAATCCATCCCCTAGCCTGGCCTCTTTTTGCAAAACTCTCTGGTGATCCGTTCTCTGGGAATTGGTTTTACAACCCAATTTCCCAAATACCCCTCCATGGAGGCCTGCGTGCAGACTCAGGTGAGCTCCTGAGGTCCCCACTGGCCCACCATACTCCCAAAGAACAAACCCCAAAGATTATGCCCTAGGCCCCAGTCTAGGCAAACAGAACCA
>PVIY010024882.1:0-37446 GCA_004026745.1 Myrmecophaga tridactyla
GAACCAACAAAATAAATCCCCTTTTATTAAAAGCCAATCCATCTCTGGTGTGTTGCATTCCGGCAGCTAGCAAACTAGAACAACAGGTTTCAGAGTTTGGTATGGGTTACAAGTCACAATTTTAGGTTTTTATTTCTAACTGCTCTAAGGTACTGGAGGCTAAAAGAAATATCAGTATAATGATTCAGCAATCATGCTCATTTGTTAAATCCAATCTTCTCTGTATAACTCCACCCCCATCCATTCCTTATCCATCCGCCCATGCACTCACTCATCCATCCACCCACCTATCAATCCACCCATCCATACCCCACCCACCCATCTATCCAGCAAATATTTCTGAGCACCTACTACCCATCAGGCCCTAAACTTGCACCTGGGGATTGAGCCGTGAATAAAAAGTCAGACTGTCCATGACAAGCAAATGTCCCATACCCACAACCTCTTCTCAAGCTCTCTGACCACCTCCCATCTCTAAGGACAGCACACCCCTTCCCTGTATCCTTTATAAATGGAGGCAACTCCTCTCAAATCCAGGTATGGGAGGAGCCAAAAACATGGTTGGATCTCCTCTTGATCCCCTGTGTTTGATCCAGTGCCTTCATTAAATCTTTGCCCTGTCAGGCTGTCCCATCCTCTACCTCTCTCCACTGTTCTGTTCTCCAGTCACTCAACTCCATTCTCCTGACTCGGGGACCTGCTTCGTAGTCCTGTTCTTCTCTGCTGTTCTTCCATTTTCTGGGGAGACTCTCCTCACATAGGAAGATGCACCCACACCCTGGCTCTCTAGTTCTTTGACTGGATCACCCGGGACCACTCAATCTCTAACACCTTTCACAGCTCTCTCTCTAGTTCTCACACCCTCGATTCTACAAGCCCTGCTCTTCGAGCTCAGTGTGACCCACTGGTCCCTTTAATTTCTCACCTATCAGACCCCTCCTCATCCCTCTTCCTCTCTTTCCACCTCCAGAGCCCGGATTTAACTCACTGATCATTCTCTTCTCTATGTTTCCTGCACTTTTTCAGGCCTGTCTTTCCACCTCCCTGCCCAGCAGAGCCTCATGAGTTGGGGCTGTTGCCTTCTGTTTCCCTGTCCCCATCCTACCCCAGCCTGTCATGGGGACTGTAAAGACACTTGCAGAAGAACAGACTGGGGCATGGGCCTGACTCAAATCTCTCTTGGGCCCAAGTCATCCCTTAACCTCTATTCTTTTCCTTGGTTCCAAACTCTCCCTTAAGTGCTTTTGAGACTCTTCAGACCCCTTCTCAAGGATTCTCCCCCCCAACTTTCTTTTTATTTATTTATTTATTTTTATATATGAAACATATTCACATACAAACACGTTCTTACCATATGCTCATTCCATTCTTGTTATATATTCAATAACTCAAAATGTTATCACATAGTTGTATATTCATCATCATGATAATTTCTTAGAACAGTTGCATCAATTCAGAAAAAGAAATAAAAAGAAAACAGAAAATAATTCATATATACCATTCCCCTTACCCTTCCTGTTCATTGATCACAAGCATTTCAATCTACTAAATTTATTTTAACATTTGTTCACCCTATTACTTACTTTTATTCCATATGTTCTACTCGTCTGTTGACAAGGTAGATAAAAGGAGCATCAGACACAAGGTTTTCACAATCACACAGTCACATTGTGAAAGCTATATCATTATACAGTCATCTTCAAGAAACATAGGTACTGGAACACAGCTCTACATTTTCAGGCAGTTCCCTCCAGCCTCTCCATTACATCTTGACTAACAAGGTGATAACTGTTTAATGCGTAAGAATAACCTCCAGGATAACCTCTTGACTCTGTTTGGAATCTCTCAGCCATTGACACTTTATTTTGTCTCATTTCACTCTTGCCCTTTTTGGTCGAGAAGGTTTTCTCAATCCCTTGATGCTGAGTCCCAGCTCATTCCAGGATTTCTGTTCCACGTTACCAGGAAGGTCCACACTCCTGAGAGTCATGTCCCACGCAGAGAGGGGGAGGGCAGGGAGTTTGCTTGTCATTGTTGGCTGAGAGAGAGAGGCCACATCTGAGCAACAGAAAAGGTTCTCTTGCCCCCCACCAACTTTCTATTGGCCAGTAAGAGAGACTGCCTTGATTTTCTGTCTCCCCCAAAGAATGCTTGTCCTGGCCTTTGCCAAGAATGAGGCTCCATCCTATGGTCCAAGGCCAGCCTCTCCTCTCCTCCTCCAAGTCCTTCCCATTTCCCTGGAGATCTCCCACCCTCATTTATCCCCCTGCCTTTGTACTAATAATAACTATAGTAACTCTTTTTATTGAGTGCTTCTGGTGTGCTAAGTGCTGCTTTAAGAACTTTGCATTGATTAATTAATCTCATGCTTACAGATGCTCTACAGGGTCATACCTCTTGTCAGCATTGTCCCCATATAAAGATGGAAAAACTGGGAGAGGTGACAGTGGCAGAGCCAGGATCAGATTTCCAGCCCTGGCAGCTTGACTCTGGAGTCGCTTTGGATAACCCCTGTGTCTACCCCGTGCTGTTACTAGGCTTTTCCTCTCTGCAGTTCTACAGCAGCATTTTACCACGATCAACTTTCTTTCATTGTTCCAACATCATCTCCTTTTTAGGAACCTGCTCTGCCTCTCTCTCTCTCCTCCCATTCATAGACCAACACTGTAAAAGGTTGTCTGTAATTGCAGTGCCTTGTGGCCCATTCTAATCTGGCTTCTACCCCATCATTTCTCTCCGAGTCACCCACAACCTTCTGATTGCCAGGTTTTTCTCATTTTTCTCCTTCCTTGGGTGGGCTGCTGGGTTTGACAAAGCCAACTTCCTCTTCCTTTTTATTCAATGGAGTTTTTAAAGTAAAGTTTTTATTGAAGAATAACATACCTACATTGTTGTAAAATTTTAATGATAACTTTTAAAAAATTTATTTATTAATTAAAAAATAAGAAACAAAATAAAAGAACATACATAATCAGTAATTCACAATATCATCACCTAGTTGCATATTCATCATTTCTTAGAACATTTGCATTAATTCAGAAAAAGAAACAAAAAGACAATAGAAAAAGAAATAAAACGAACACAGGAAAGAAAAAAAAAGATTATACCTATCATACCCCTTACCCCTTGCCTTCATTGATCACTAGCATTTAATGATAACTTTTAACCTTATATGGTTATATATGTATACGTATTTTAATTTTGACATAAGTTCAGGTTGACAGAAAAGTTGCAAGAACAGTACAAAATAACTCCTGTATAGCCTCCACCTAAATCCTTAAAATGTTACCAACATTTCACCAAATTTGCTTGATCTTTTTCTCTATATATTATGTAAATATATATATATTTTTCTGTACCATTTGAGAATAAGTTGCATGCATGATACTCCTTTACCTATGAATATTTTCATGGTGTATTTCCTAAAAACAAGGACATTCTCTTACATGACCACTGACAATGATAAAAATCAGTATATTAACATTGTACAAGGCTGTTATGGAACACAGATCTTACTCAGATTTTGTCAATTACCCTACATATATATATATTTTAACATTTTATTATTGTATAACATAACATATACACAAAGCAAAGAAAGAAAAAAGCAATAGTTTTCAAAGTACTCTTCTATAAGTAGTTACAAGACAGATTCCTACATATATATTTAGATGTATTTTTTTTTATTTTTTTAAATACCAAAAAACACCAAATGCAAACATTACCATTTTGATTATTCCGTTCTATGTATATAATCAGTAATTCACAATATCATCACATAGTTGCATATTCATCATCATGATCATTTCTTGGAACATTTGCATCTATTCAGAAAAAGAAATAAAATGAAAACAGAAAAAAAATGTATACATACCATACACCCCTTACCTCTCCCTTTCATTGATCATTAGCATTTCAAACTAAATTTATTTTAACATTTGTTCCCCCTATTATTTATTTTTATTCCATATGTTCTACTCGTCTGTTGACAAGGTAGATAAAAGGAGCATCAGACACAAGGTTTTCACAATCACACAGTCACATTGTGAAAGCTGTATCATTATACAATCATAAGATGTATTTAAAAAATGTATTTATACTATTTGATATGCAAGAATGCTTGACAATTATGAAGCATAATTAAAAATGATCATCTTTCAACCAATCATCTAACCTAAGATTCAGAACAGGGGTTGACAGACTATGGTTCGCAGGCTAAGTTTGGTCCCCTGCCTGTGTTTGCAAATAAAGATTTATTGGAACACAGCCCTGTTCATTCATGTATACATTGCCTATGGCTGTTTTTGAGGCAAAACCGTAGAGTTGAGTAGTTATGACAGAGACATTATGGTCTATAAAACTCCCAAAATGTACTATCTGACCCTTTACAAGAAAAGTTTGCTGACCCCTGTTCTAGAACAGAGCTGTCCAAAAGAACTTTCTGTGCCAATGGAAATGTTCTATAAATTTATGCTGTCAAATACAGTAGCTATTGGCCACATGTGGCTATTAAGCTCTTGAAATGTAGCTAGGATGACTGAGGAATTGAATTTTTAATTTTATTTAATGTTAATTAATTGAAATTTAAATCACAATAGCCACTGTAGCTAAAGGCTACTGCATTAGACAGCAAGATGTAGAATATCACTTAGATCTTTTCATCTTCTTTTAAATGCCTTTCTATCCTACATTCCTGTCTTTTCAGATCCCAGAGGTAACAACAATTTTGAGCTTTGGGTTTATTATTCCCTTTCTATTTGAAAATATAGTTATCAGATATGTAGGTTTCTGTAAACAATATATTGCTTGTTTTTGAATTTAACAAAATGCTATCACACTATATGTAGTCTTCTGCAACTAGATTTTTTCACCCAACATCATATTTCTGCCAAGTTGCTATGGGTGATTGAAGCATGTTCATTATTTTTTACAAGGGTAGGCACCAGGACTCGAACCTAGGTCTCTGGCATGGCAGGCAAGAACTCTGCCTGCTGAGCCACCGTGGCCCACCCAGCATGTTCATTTTTACGGCTGTACAATGTTTCCTTGTGTAGCTACACCAAAAATTAGTTTTATCCATTTCTTATTAATGGATACTAGGATGGTTTCCATTTTCTTGCTTCTAAGAACAAAGCTTCTAGGAACTTCCTTGTACATCTTTCCTGATGTGTATGTTTGTGAGTTTCTTTAGAAGAAGAATTACTGGGCCAGCAGGATCTGTAAAGTTTTAAATTTACAAATGGTGCCATCTTGTTTTCCAAAGTTCCAGTACTAATTTACATTCCCACCTGCTGAGTATAAAAGTTGCCCTTGGTCTAAATCCTCAGACTTGGTGGTATCAGACTTCATTTTTGCCAACTTAGTGGGTGTAAATTTGTATATCATGTGGTCTTAATTTACATTTTCCTGATTATTAAGGAGGTTCATTTTTTTCATATGTTGATTGGTCTTTCATGTTTCTACTTCTGAAAAATGGCGTTCCTGTCTTCTGTTCATGTTTTCAACTGGGCTGTCAGCTGTGCATGCTGCAAATAACTTCTCCCCTTTGTTGGCTTGCCTTCTAATTTTCCTTATGATGCCTTGGTAGAGAAAAGTTCTTAATTTTAATGTAATTGAATTCATGAATATTTTCTTTTATGTTCCATGCTTTTCATCTTATTGAGGAATGCTTTCCCTGTTCTGAGAAAGTATTCTCCCATATTTTCATCTGAGTTTATAAGTTTTGCCTTTTATATTGAAGTCTTTAGTCCATCTGGAATTAATATCAATTATGGTGTGGGGATATCCAATTACTTATTGAGTAGTTCTTCCTTTCTCAGTGATCTGCAATCCCATTTCTATCTATGTCATATTTCAAATTTCCCTATACTTGTGGTTTATTTTAAGGATTCCTATTCTGTTCCATTGACCTATCTGACTACTGTTGCCTCAAAACCACACTGTCTTAATTACTTTACTTTTATAACCAGTCTTGATATTAGGGTGCACTCACCTTATTTTTCTTTGCCAGTAGCATCTATTCCTGGGCCTTTGCTCTTTTAAGATATTTTAGAATCAACTTGTCTACACTCACAAAAAATTCTGTTGTGACTTTGATTGGAATCACATTGAATGTATACAGCTATCTAGAAGGAACTGACATCTTTAACTACTGTCTTTCTATCTTTTTTTTTAAAGATTTTTCTTTAATGACTGTTTTACGATTTTTTTTTCCATCTAGATCTTACATATCTTTTGTTAGATTTATTTCTGGTTAGATTTATTTCATTATCTATGCTTTTGGCGCAATGGTAAATGATATATCTTTAACAAGTACATCTCCTAAATGCAATAGATTTTTTTTCCTATGAGAAAAGATGTTGTTCTCCTTCCTTCATATATTGATTTCTTAAAATCTAGAAGTTTTGCTAAATATCCTACTCTAACACGTCATGTAGACTTTTGGCTTTTCTATGAAGACAAAAAGATTTCTATAATCTTTAAGTGATGCACATTTCTTCCATTCCTATTGTTATACATTTTATTTCATTTTCTTGTCTCACCACCCTGGCTAGGACCACCAGTACAACTTTTAATAGAAGCAGTGATAGTTAGCATCTTTCTCTTGTTCATTTCTTGTAAAGGAACGGTAATGTTTCCCAATCAGTGCTAATGTTTTCTATTGCTTTTGGGCAGATAACCTTTATTATTTAAGAAATTTGCCTTCTATTCTTAGTTTGTTAAGAGTTTTTAAAAAAATCATGGAAAGTGTTAAATTGTATCAAATGCTTCTTCTGCAGCTATTGAAAAGACCGTGTAGTTCTCAATTAGTTTGTTAATGTGATGAATGACAATTTAAATTTCTAATATTAAGACATCATTGCAATTCTAGAATAATCCCAAGTTGACCATACCATACTATCATTTTTATGCACTGCTGGATACTGAGTGTTATTACTTTGCTTAGGACTTTAGCATCTATGGTCTTGAGTGAGATTGCCTGTAATTTTCCTTTCTCATCCTCTCCTTGTCAGATTTTGGAATCGAGGTTATACTGTCCTCATTGAATGAATTGGGGAGCATTCTGTCTCTTTCTATTCTCTTGAAGAGTTTGTATAGGTTGGAGTGGTCTGTTCCTTGACATGAAATTTTTTATAGTGTTTCTATCTTTCTAATCTCTTTTGGATCTATAAATATATTTCTCTTTTTTATTTTTAATAAAATTTTTTGGTGACAACTTTTTTTTTATCAGTTTTGCCAGAGGTTTGTCTTTTTATTAGCCTTTTCAAAAAAAGTCTTTGATGATTTTTTTTAACAGCTTCTGAGCTTTGATTGCATTCGTTTCTTCTGTTAGCTTTCTTATTTACTTCTTTTGTTTTCTTTGGATTTATTCTGTGGTTCTGTTTATATCTTCTTAAGTTGGGTGCTTAGCTCATTAATTTTTGGCTTTTCATCTTTTCTAACAGGAATTTTCGAGAGTCTACATTTCATTGGAAGGATGGCTTTGGCTTTATCCCACAGTTTTTTGATAAACAACTATTTTCATTCTCCTTTTAAGTATTTAAAAATTTCCATTATGATTTCTTTTTGACTTATGAATCATTTAGAAGAATATTTTAAAGTTTCCTAAAGTGTGAGAATTTTTCATTAATCTGTCCATTACTGAGTTCTCATTTAAGGGCATTGCAGTCAGAGAACACGATCTATGTGATGATGATTCTTTGGAATTGAGACTTGTTTTCCAACCTAGAATGTGGCTAATTGAAATGATTTTAAAAAGTGTGTGTGGCCCTTTTCATGAAGATGGCGCCGAAAGCGAAGAAGGAAGCCCCTGCCTCTCCCCAAACCAAAGCCAAAGCAAAGGCTTTGAAAGCCAAGACGCAGTACTGAAAGGCGTCCACAGACACACACAAAAAAGAAGATCCACACTTCACCAACATTCTGCTGGCCCGAGACGCTGCATCTCAGAAGACAACCCAAATACCCTCGGAAGAGTGCCCCCAGGAGAAACAAGCTTGACCACCATGCCATCATCAGGTTCCCCGTGACCACTGAATCAGCCATGAAGAAGACTGAAGACAACAACACTTTCACGTTCATTGTGGATGTCAAGGCCAACAAGCACCAGATCAAACAGGCTGTGAAGAAGCTTTATGACATTGACGTGGCCAAGGTCAACACGCTGATCAGGCCTCATGGAAAGAAGAAGGTGAATGTTTGATTGGCTCCTGACTGTGATGCTTTGAATGTTGCCAACAAAATTGGAGTCATCTAAACTGAGTCCAGCTGGCAAATTCTAAATATATAAGTTTTTTGACCGCTAAAAAAAAAAATGTGTGTGTGTAGGAAGTTTAATCTCTAATTGTTCTGTGCAGAGTTCCATAAACTTACATTAAACCTGACCTTGATTATATTGTTCAAATCCTTTTTAATCTTTGACTTTTTATCTTGACCTACCAATAATGGAGAGGTGAGTATTGAAATCTTTCCCCACCATACTGTTCTTTTTCTATTTTCCCTTGCAGTTCTACCAAATTGTGCTTTCTAATTTTCAAGGCTATTTTATTAGGTACATACAGATTTAGAATTGTTGCATCTTCCTGAAGAATTGAACTTTTTATTTTTTATGCCCTGACCTTTTCTATCTCTAATAAGGTTTTCTGCCTTAAAGTCCTTTTTTTTTTCCCTTTTGATTTTAATGTAGCTGTCTCAGTTTTCTTTTGATTAGTATTTGTATGGGCTGTCAACCTGGCTCCTGGCTCCTTATCTAATGTTTTTTAAATGGCACATTAAGTCTATTTAAGCTTGTTGTGATTATTGATATATTTTGACTTGCTTTTATTGTTTTATTTATCCTTCCTCCTCCCATTCTTTCTTCCCCTCCTTTCTTGTCTTTCCCTCCTTTGTTGGTTATTTTCTTTTTCTATCCTTCGTTATCCCCTCTATTGGTTTGGTATTTATATACTCTACTTCTACTTTATATACCTTTGAAATTTTGTCCTGCATACCTAATGAAGTCTCAGGTTTTTAGTATCTGATCCTTCCCAAATAAAACAAGGACATTGAACCCTTTAATGCTGATCTCCTATAGGTTTATGTACAATTTTTTGATTAGTGTTTTAGTTTTTTCCTTTTCTCTCCCCATGCTACTACTATTTTATGTAATACTTGTTTAGATTTACCTATATGTTTATCAATTTCCTTGCTCAGCATTCTATCTCATTTACAGACTTTCCTTCCGGGATTATTTTCCTTCTTCCTACAGTACATCCTTCAGAAGTTCCTTTAGTAAAAGATATATTCGTAGAAAACTTATTTTGTTTATCTGAAAAAAAAGATCTCTATTTCACCCTCGCCCTTGAAAGATAGTTTTGCTAAGTACACAATTCTAAGTTGACAGCTATTTTCTTTCCATGCTTTGAAGATATTTCCTGTCTTCTGGCTTTCACTGTTGCTTTTGAGAGGTGTGTTGTTGTCTAATTATCCTTCCTCTGTAGGTGAGATGCCTCTTCTGTGTGTCTGCTTTTAAGATCTTTGTCTTTGGTGTTATGCAGTTTCACTACACTGACAAGATGTGGATTTCTTTTTATTTATCCTGTTGGATACATGCTCCCAGTATCGGGATATACGCCTTTCATCAGTTCTGGAAAATTCTCAGCTATTATCTTTTCAAATAGTGCTTCTCCTTCTTCCTCTCTATATTCTGTTTCTGAGACTTTCATTCTATCCCCTATAGCTTCAAACCTCTCTTTTACATCTTCCATTGGCTTGCCTGTCTGTCCTGCAATCCGTGTAATTTTTTCACATCTATATTCCAGCTCACTCTTTGTCTCTTCAATTGTATCTAATTTGCTGTTTAACCCATTTGTGCAATTTTTAGTTCTAACAGTTACAGTCTTCATTTTTTAAAGTTCTATTATGTTCTTTTCCAGAGCTGACCAGTCGATTTTTAGTTGTCTCTTGTTACTCGATCACTTTTGGAATTTCATCTTTTATTTCAATCATGATTATTTCATATGCTGTAATTGTAATAATTCCAATTTCTGACTTCGCTGGGGATATAAATCTATTGTTTGTTGTTTTTGCGGACTCTCTCACACACTTCCTTGTGTGTTTGGTGATTTTTTTTCTTTAAATGGTGGTTCAGATTCAGTATTATTCTATGGGAAGTCTGAGGGCTGCATTGGGAAACTTTCTTCCAGGGAGGATTCCAGAGAGGATTCTAGAGGGGACATTTCTAACAGGAACCAAGGAACACCATTGACTTGAGCCCCTTTTCACCTCTTTTGAGGGCCCTGGATTAATGTAGGGGTTCTAGGTGGTGGTGGCCCCTCCCTGCTTCTAGCTCAGCCTTGGTCTCCTGATAGCAGAATTTGCTCTCAGGAAGCTCTCCCTGGTTTTCTGACAGCTGTCTTCCCATCTGGATGTCAACTCCCAGTTTTTTCCCACCTCCTTGCTACTGGTTCTGGTGGCCTTGGAGCATCCCCTTACCTGCAAGTGTAGCAGTGCTTTAAAAGGTATTTTCTTTCAAGGATCTGGTTGATTTGTAGCCTGAGGGCACTTCAAAGTATCTATTTGCAATGTTGCTGGAAGAGGATCCCTCCTTTCGTTGTAACTCTCTACTCCCTGTCTCATGATTGTAAGTTCTTGCCTCCAGGCTGTCTCCTATTAAAACATCTTCCAAACTGATGCTTGAACGAAATTTCCAAGGAACAAATCTGACTCAGTCACCTCTCTGGTTAAAACACTCCACTGCCCCCAGGGGGAAAGTCTAAAGCTCCTCAAGGCCTGTCCCTTGCTAGTCTTTCCAGTCTCATCCCCAGGGCTCCTGGCCTCAAACTGTATGCTCTAGTAATACCTACCTTCCTATTCCATGTTATTTGTCCATTTCCTTGCCTTTCTACTACCAAAAATTCCTTTTCACAGCCGCCTCCCCCTGCCCCCCCCCTTTTTTTTTTATCTCCAGGCTAATTCTTATTTATCCTTTACAACTCATCTCTGAGTCACAGGCTAATTCTTATTTATCCTTTATGACTCATCTCTGAGTCACCTCTTCCAGGAAGCCTTCCTTGACACTCCTCAGGTTGGACATGGGACTCCTCTTTCCTCCCAGAGCCCCTTGGGCTTACCTCTCTCCTTGCAGTCACCAAATCATGTTGAAAGTTGAGATTTATGCTTTTGCTTCCCCACTAGATTGAAGCCTGTCTGGGTATCCATATTGCTTGACACAAATCCTGGCATGGAAAAGTCACTCCATAAACATTTGTTGAACAGGAAGCCTTTTATTTCACCCCAAAATCTCTCTTGCCTAAAATGATTTGTGGATTAGGAGTATTATTATACGCGAGGACATCATTTGATATTGCTATTTGATGCAGGTTCCCACCTGGACCCTATGCTAGGAAAGCTCGTTCGCTCTATGAGGCCTGTTGGACATGTAGAGGCTGAGGTCTTTGGCCTCTCTGTTGGGTGAGTACCTTTGTGGGTCCGGTACTGTGGGCTTCAGTTTTTGTCCATCCTGACAAAATACAAAAGTCAGCAATACTGCGACTTGTGGTGTAGGGATGTCAGAAATGTTAAATGAGATATTATAGAAGGAAAGCACCCAGATCAGTGCTTGGCACGTGGCAGGTGCTCAAAAAAATATGTGAGCTATTTTCTTGTTAGTGATTCAGTTCTTTGTGGTTAGGGACCTGTGTTATTTCATTCATCCCCATCCACCTAGGGCAAAATCTAGCAAAAAGAGAGCCTTAGTAAATGACTGAGAGACGAACGCATGTACGTCTGCAATTTCAACTTTCAGAATAGAGCAACCTTTTTGGGGACATCTCTGGTTTCCATAGCACCCCCATTCCCCTCACAAGTACTTTGGGAACTATGAGAAAACCATCTATAGCTGTCTGTCCTCAAAAGACAAAATCCATCCAAGAGCTGAGATACATAGGGAAAATTCTAGCTTTCCTGAACTCTGAGCTCTGGCTTTTCACCTATAGGCTCTCCACATGCTGAGGTCCTGAGTCTGTTGATTCCAGGTTTCCCTGCTGAGCTGTGCCTTGACAGCTTATACTGAAAGCTGTCCACCTGCTCTTGCTGTAAAATCGTTCAGGAGATGGTTTTTTCATTGTCACACAGTGTCCCCGACATGAGGCCCCCTAGGAGAGACTTCTTTCAGAATTAAGTTCCTGAAAAAATGCGTCCGTTTGGAGAAACTGCTCTGCTTCCTCCTTTGTGATACTAGATTGTCGAACTTAGGGTTTCGGTTTTTGTTCTGGCTGCCGGGAAGCTCACAGTCAAGTTCCAGGATCTGTCACAGGAACAAAGGCAACCCTTAAGATCACTGGTTTTCTTTTCCTTCTGCAGTAAGAATCTGTTGAATGAGTGAATCTTTCCTGTTGCAAAGTCATCTCAAGTCCTTTTGGGAAAAAGATGAGGCATATATGGAGTTCGAGACAATGACAGCAGCAGCACGGTCATTACCACCACGACAGGAACAATAGGAGGATGTGGGGGAGCAGGGGAAGATGGGATCATCAGCTGAGGCCATGTGGGATGCTGGTGAAGGCAGATCGCCCCTGTGCAAAAGACTCTCGTCCTCACCGTCACTTGCTTTGGGTTCGTGTGAAAATTACATCACTTTTCAGGGCCTCAGTTTCCTAAGTTGTGAATGGGGATCATCATCATATCTGCTTTAAAACTGTATCATAAAGATTAGCCCACAGAATTCCTGTAAACTGCTTAGCATGGAGTCTGCCACATTAGTAAATGTTCAGTACAAGTGAGTTATTTGGAAGAGTTGGTCCAAGGTGGCCGGACACTGAGAAAAGAGCCAAGAAAAAAAGGATTTGGTTTTAAGGGAATCATGATGTTGGCAGTGGCTGGGCATAAGAGTTTTATCTGGAGTTTCGCTGGGCCTCACTGGTATTGGAAAATGTACCGATGGGGTCGTAATCAACAGTCATGACCTGTCCGTTGCTAGTTTGTACCCCCATATGCTCAAAGGGATTTCCGGAAGCCTTCAGGGTCTCACCCGGTTGTTTCTGGGAGTCTCCAGGAGTTTCATGGTCCTGAAAGCGGCATCCACCCAGTTCTCTGGCTCCTACTCCCACCCCCTCCTGATGTTCGTGTTCCCTGAGGGTGTCCGAGGTTACCCCACCATGGCCACAGCTGCCATGGCCTTCAGTGAGCACCTGGGCCAGTGCCATGGGGGCTTCCGCTGGATACTCCCCAAAGCCAGAGTGGCATCAGGGTTTCTGTCGACTTCAAGGTAGCAAAACCACAATGAGTTCCTTGAAGAAGTGGGGAGGCTTGCCCTCGCCCCCAGTCTGGGAGTGCTGGAGGTTTGCTGCTTTTGTTCTTTACACTTATCACATAAATCCTGGTGAGCGTTGCTCCTTGGGCAACCCTTGCACCCCTCTCAGCTACTCTCCTGAGATTTCTTCTCTCCTGCAGCAAGGATCCTTCTGCTGTAAGCAGTCCCTCTATCCTGCAGCATGGGCCTCTTCTGCACCATACAGCCAGGGGGTTCCCCACTGTTTCAGTGGCTTCCCATTGCTACAAAACTCTTCGTGGTCTGATGGTTGATGGGGGTCTGGGAAGATCAGCAGCAGCCACTGCTCTGACGGGCAGGATATGGACTTTGAGAAATCAAACACAGCGGCAGGAGTCCTTCTGGGCCCTAATGCTTGGGAGTCAGAATGATATATAAGGAATAAAACAATCAGAAGAAGTTATTGCCAGGGCAGCGATTAGGTGTTCCAGGGCGGGATACGAGGGAGAAGAAGAAGAGCTGGGTGTCAGAGTCGACCTGAGAAGGAAGGCCATTGTGAGCCACTACATTGCAGAAGGAGTGTACGGGGGTGGATTGTGGGGAAGGGTGTATAATGGAAGGGGATTTCAGCCCCAGAACCTGCCCAGGGAGGTGGTAGATAACAGAAGAGCTCAGAGCCCCCTGTTACTCTCCTGTTTGAAATTCTCCATAATAAAAAGCTTTTTAAAAAGAAGAGGGTGCAGGCATTTTGCTATAGTCACCAGAACATCATTGTTGGACCCTGGAGGCATTCCATCAACTTCCAGAACCTTCTCCTACAGTATCTTGTTAGCATGTCTTAGCCAGTCAGGGTTCAACTGCCTCCTCCTCTGAGCCTGGAGTAATGTGCTTCGTGAAACATGGTTTCCTTGGGGACAGAGAAGGCCTTTCTAAGCAAGGAGCAAAATTTGGAAGCTATAAAGGAAAACACTGTCGGGTTTGACCTCATAAAAATAAAAATCTTCCATAAGACAAATGAAACCGTTAGTTAAAAGACAAGCAACGGACAGGTAGCTGCAGGTGAAAAGAGAAATGGTTTCAACTTTCCATGAAAGTTTCTCTCAGTATGAGGGATGATTTCTCTGAGGGTGTGTGTTCCATTGGGCCGAATCTGAGTTAATCTGACAAGGTTTTCTCTATCAGCTGGAAATGAGATCACTCTTTTTTTTTTTTTTTTTTAAGAGGATCACATCGATAGGGGAGGGTTTGTAGCTCACTTTTCACAGCTTCCCATCATCCAGATTCCTTGGTTGGTCAAAAACCTGAAGCCGGCTAACTTGCTGGCACATCCTGCTTCAAGCTTCCAAACTCCAAACATCAAGTGGTTCTACTTGATGTTCTGAATCCTCTCTACCCTCTCCCAGATCCTAACCAATAGATTTCCCACCACCAGTCCAACAGGAATGATTCAATCCCTATTTCTTCTTCCAGTCTACTAGTGATCGAAGGCATAGCTCAAAGGTGAGAAGGTTGGGAGAGATATGGCTGGTTCTAATGGGCAGATCAAAGGGATGCAGCAGAGTTGCACAGCCATGTAGTTTGGATGTATCCAGGTAAGAGAGGTATCCACTTCCTACTCTCCTGGTTCAGGTGCCTCTACATGCCTAAGTCTGGCACTAACCATAGATCTAGGGGAAACCACCACCCAACCACCCTGCCAGGTAGCGACTGATCTCCTTAGGGTTTATAGGTGCCTGGGAAGTTATGCTTGGAGTCTCTTGTAGGGAGGCCAAATAGCTGATGAAGCAGGGACTCAACAGATGCAGAGAGTAGATTCCACTCAAGCAGGGACCAGAACAATGGGTGGGGGATGTCGAAACACAGATGGGTGATGGTTACACCCATGTGATGGGCAGCCTGGGACGGAGCTCAGCTCTGAAGTTCAGCAAGTACCTCGGTTTTTTGACATGTTGGAACAGGTTCAGGAATGAGGATGCAGTGGCTTTATCTTGCTGGACTTGCAGAACATTAAAATTATCCCTGGGGCAAAATGGGGCTCTTGAAAGACTGAGAGTCAAGAGCTGAGAGTCATGAACAGCAGCCATTCACCATGTGGTGAGGCCTGTCCTCTTCACCTCCCTTCCAAGGGGACCGAGCAGCAGTGGGCAGATCAGAAGCCTGGGCTGAGCATGGGGAATAGGGAGAAGGACAGGGGCCTGGTGGAAAATCGGGACCCTCCCCAAGGGCGCCACTCCGCTATCGAGGGCAACGGGGTAGACAGACCCGCTAATGAGAAACCGTGCCCAGCAGGGCGGGAAGGATTGGGGTTGTCCCCAGACACCTCCCTTTGGCCTTATGTGCGCTGCAAGATGATGTGACCACCTGAGGAGGGACAGAACTCTAACTCAGGCTCTGTTTTTCCGGCTCAGAATGGTGGAGGATGTCAAGTACAAATGGGAACCATGACTTCTAATCGGAAAGAACCTCACGAGGAACTTTTCTGGAGATTCTTCCAGGCAGCGAGCCTCAGGAGTTTATGCATTTAAATATCTTGTCGGTGAGAAGCAAAACTGATTGGTTGGGGCTGATCATCACTTGTCTACAATGCCCAGAAGTGACCTGCTGGGGATCAGAAAGCATCTGCAGTGGCTTCAGTGATGTGAGAGAGGGATCCTTCTGCAGGTGGGCTCCCTGCTGGAATTAGGGACTTGGATTGGGGGTGGTGGTGGTGTATTTTTGAAGCTTGCTGACTGCAGGAATTGCTTTGCCAGCTGTAGGACTGCCATTTCCATCTACATGGCTCCTGGGAGAGTGTGTTTGTTTCACGTCTTAAATAAGATAGTAGTTTCTTTCTCTCCCATGTAGAAGCCCAGAAGGAAGCAGTCCATGGCTGGTGAGGGGCTCTGGAGTGTTCTCGGACTCAGGTGCCTCCCAACTCATTGTTTCTCCATCCCTAGAGTGGGGTTCTCTTCCTCATTGTACAAGATGGCAGAGCCACGTTTTTGGAAACAGTTCAGAGAATGGGATGAAGAAGGGGTGTAAGAGGCAGGCATCAGCTTTTTTTAAAGTAAGGTCCCAGAAGCTGCCACATAGCACTTCAGACCCAGGACGCATTGGTGTGTCCAGACCTAGCTGACGAGAGGCTGGGACACATGGGTCTTACTCGGGGGAGGGGACATATACCATCTGGGGAGGTTTAATGGAACCGGGGCACACAATCTTGACACAAACAGAAAGAACAATGGAACCAATATGTAGCAATTTTGATTCAGATAATGCTTATATATTGCTGATTTTATGCCACTAGTCTAAGCACACATATTATCTCATTTAATCTTTATAACAGTCCTATGGGCTATCTGCTAGTCTCACCCCTATTATTCTTCTTATTTCTTAGAGAAGTTATAGGTTTACAGAAAAATCACATAGAAAATACGGAGTTCCCAAATACTCCCCCACTCACACACTCAGTTTTCCTTATTATTAATGCTTTGCATTAGTGTGGTAACTTTGTAACAACTGATGAAAGAATATTATTATAATTGTGCTGACATTAGTCCATAGTTTACATTAGGGTTCATTGTTTGTGTTCTATAGTCCTATAGTTTTAAAGAAAATATTTTACTCTAATAACATATATACAGCCTAGAATTTCCCCTTTAACCACATTCAAATATATAATTCAGTGGTGTTAATTGCTTTTACATTGTTTTGCTACCACCGCTACCATCCATCACCAGAACTTTTCCATCATCCCACAAAGAAATTTTGTACTTATTAGGCATTAACTCCCCAATCCCTACTCCCATACTGGTCCTTGGTAGCCTGTATTCTCATTTCTGATTCTATGAATCTGCTTATTCTGATTATTTCATCTCAGTGAGATCATACAGTATCTGTTCTTTTGTGTCTCCACTTATTTCACTCAACACGATGTCTTCAGGGTTCATTTACATTGTGGCTCATGTATCAGGACTTCATTCTTTTACACTGCTGAGTATTAATATTTTCCATCGTATGCATGTACCACATTTTGCTTACCCATTCATCTGTTAATGGACACCTAGATGCTTCCACCTTTTGGTAATTGTGAATAAAACCACTAGGAATTTTGGTGTGCAAATATCTGTTCATTTCCCTGCTTTCAGTTCTTTTGGGTATATACCTAGAAGTGGAATTGTTGAGTCATATGGTAATTCTATATTTAACTTTCTGAGGAACCACCCAAGTACTTTCCACAGCAGCTGCATTATTTTAATGAATGAGTGTTCCTATTTCTCCACATCCTCTCCAACACTTGCTATTTCCCATTTTTTAATAGTAGCAATTCTAGCAGGTGTGAAATGCTATCGTGTTTTTGATGTGCATTTCCCTAATGGCTAATGATGTTGAGCATCTTTTAATGTGCCCTTTGACTATTTGTATATCTTTGGAGAAATGTCTATTCCAAGATTTTACCTATTTTTTTAAACTGGGTTGTTTCTCTCTCTCTCTCTCTCTCGCTGAGTTTTGGATTTTTTTATGTATTGTGCATATTAAACCCTTATTGGATTTATGGTTTCCAAATATTTTCTCCCATTCCGTAGGTTGCCTTTTTTTCTCTTGAAATAGAGAAAGTGTACTTTCTACTTTACTGAAAAGTAAGAATATACTGAAATAGTAAGCTATATTTTTCTACTTTACATATCCACACAATGGAAGCAGATGATAATTATGAAAGACATGCCCTTGTTCACAATCCTAACTTATTAAAAAAAAAGGGGGGGAAAAGGCTGTGCAGTAAAATGACAATTCCCAGTTTAGCTACGATGGACAGACATCGTGTTGCTTCTGGAGTGATAAAGTGCAACTGCCATAGGATGAGGACTGGCCCTCATGGAGATTAAAATCTATTTGTAAAAGTGAAAAAAAGCGGGGAAAAAAAAGAATTTGCTCTAAAACTCATGGCTTGAAATACCACACTAGTTTACTTTTCTAAATCAAATTTAAACTAGTTCTGAGCTTCCCACTTGATAGATCCAACCTAATGCCTCCTGGGAGCCCTCCAACCATTCCCAAGTCATGCCTAGGACCCAAGTGGGAGGGATAATGGGGGTTACACAATTAGGAAAGCTTCAGAGAGACCGGCAGCCTTGAGTCCATTCACAGCTGCTCTTGGCCACTCTCCAAGCTCATGTGGTCCACCTGAAGTCAAGCTGTTTCACTCTGTGTCCAACAAGGGGGCGAGGATGGCTTTTCTCTTCTTGTTCCAAATGTCACGTGTTCTTGATGTTCTTTTGCTGTCAGAATTTATGGTCTGCCCCATCAGCATTCTCGTCCCTTCCTGGAAACAGTTTTGAGGCCATGAAAATGTCCAATAAAGGCGTCATCAAGAGGATGCTTTCTTCCTGAAGACCAGCTGCCAACAGTCCCGGGCTCTCTGCCACATGGCAAGGCGCATGGTGGTGTCTGCTGGTCTCTCTCCTCTTCTGGGTCTCATTGCCTTCAGCTCACTTCCGTGTCTTTCTCTCTGCAGGTTGCCTTTTTACTTTCATGACGAAGTCCTTTGATGTACAAAAGTTTAAAATTTTGATGATGTGCCATTTATCTTTTTTTTTTCTTATGTTGCTCATGCTTTTGGTGTAAAGTCTAAGAAATCATTGCCTTAACACAAGGTCCTGAAAATGCTTCCTTATGTTTTCTCCTGGAATTTCATAGTTTTGGTTCTTATATTAAGGTTTTTGATCCATTTTGAGTTGATTCTGTGTGAGGTAGGTCCTACTTCATTCTCTTGCATATGGATATCTGATTTTCCCAGCACCGATCTTTCCCCATTGAGTGGATTTGGCACCCTTGTCAAAAATCAAGTGAGCAGTGTTTAATTGGTGCGAATTTCTGGTTGGGGTGATGAAAATGTTTTGGCAATGGATGATGAGGCTAGAGGCAGAACTTTGCGTATGTAATTAACACTACTTACACTTTGAAAAGGGAAAAAAAGTGAAATTTTAGGCTGTATATAAGTTACACACATACAGACCCGTGGAACTATATAACACCTTATAAGCAGTACACTAAAGTTAATAGCATAACTATAATAATGTTTCACAAATTGTAACAAAGTTACCACACAAGTGTAAAATGTTAATAATAGGGAAAACTGTGTATATGGGAGAGGGGTATATGGAACTCTATATTTCCTGTCTGTTGTTTCTGTAAACCTACAACTGCTGTCATAATAACTATAAAAAATCAGTTAGTCATAGATGTGAGGGTTTATTTCCAAACTGTCAATTCCATTGGCCTATAGGTCTGTCCTTGTGCCAATACTGTGCTGTTTTGATTACTGTAGCTTTGTAATAAGTTTTAAAGTCATCATCCCTATTTTTAAATTAAACTTTTTATTGTAATAAAATACTCATAACATAAAAATTAACCATTAGTGACATTTAATACACTCACAATGTTGTGCAGTCATCGCTGCTGTCTACTTCTGGAACATTTTCATCACCCAAAAGGAAACCCTGAACCCGTTTCCCTGACCCAGCCCTCGGCTACCCCTAATCTGCTTTCTATTCCTATGGATTTGTTGGCTCTGGATTTGTTGACTTAAAGTTCATATAAATGGAATCATGCAATATGTAGTCTTTTGTGACTAATTTTTTTCATTTACGCATAATTTATTTATTTTTTGCATGGGCCGGCACTGGGACTCGAACCTGGGTCTCCGGCATGGTAGGTGAGAACTCTGTCACTGAGCCACCATCACATTGCCCTCACTTAGCATAATGTTTTAAAGGCTCATCCATGTTGTGGCATATGAATGAAATCCATGGTGTTCTTCATTCCTTTCTACAGTCGAATAATAGTCCATTGTGTAGATATGCCACATTTTGTTTATCTGTTCATCTGCTGATGGACATTTGAGCTGTTTCCACTTTTTGGTTATTGTGAACAGATCAGCTGTGGACAATCACACTCAAATTCCTGTTTGGGCACCTGTTTTCAATTGTTTTGGGGATGTATGCAGGAGCGGAATTGTTGGGTAATGCGGCAATTCCATGTTTAACTTACTAAGGATCATCCCTATTTTATAGATGCGAAAACCAAAAGAGGTTAAGTCATGTCATGGAACAAGATGGCAGCTCCACTGGGAAACAGGTTGGAGCACATAGCGGTTGAGCCAGGATTAGCTCCCAAGCACCTAAATTTAAAGTTTATGCCGCACACATAGGGCTCTGTCATGGGATTCATCTTCCTCTGCCCTTCACTCTGTTTGGGTGGGTTGGCAAGGCTGCCGACCCTCAGGGTAACTGAAGAATGGGACTAGGTGGCTGCAAGTGCCCCTTGCTGTGATCTAAGCAGGACTCGGCCCTAAGTGATGCCAGTCACTGCCAGGAGGGGCTGCCCAGGAAGCATAAAGCAGCCCAGTGCTGGAAGCTGTCCCTTACTGCATGGCAGAGGGACTTGGTATCTTGCCAATGTTAAGGGGCAGTTAGAAGGGGACAGGGCAAGGTGGGGTGAGTAGCTCAAAATGGATGGGTGCAATCATGGTGACCAGTGGGGGCCACCCTCAGATAGGACCACCAGGACTGTGTGACCTCGACCCTCTAGAGGGCAAGGAGGGGACGGGAGGACAGAACAGCTGAGAGTCAGGGTGGGGAGATGGGGGCAGTGACCCCAGAGGCTGGGGTACCTCCTGCCTATGGAGCAGGGTCATAATCGCTCTGAGAAGACTCACCCACCCAGGGGGTTGGGAAAATGAGGGGGGACCTCCTTGGCTCCAGCTCAAGAGAGTTAAGAAATTGACCAGCATCCAGGTTCCCTTGTGGGGAGCATGACCACACTGCGAGGCCCTTGTTTTCCTGTGGCTGTCCCTGCTGTGGGGGACACAGCTGAGAACAGGAGCTCTGGCATTCGGGCTAGGTGACCACCTCTTGTTTCTCTCTTCTCTAGGTGCCTATGGGGGAGGCAGTGAATTTTCTGTGCTGGGTGCCAAGATTTCACCCTGAAAATGGTCTAGCAAAGTGAGAGAAATTTGTCTTCTTTGAAGCCCTTCCACCTGTCCTAGCAGAGAGAGGTGAATCAACGTGAAAAATGGAAATATATCCCTTTTCCCTTATGGGTGGAGCTGGTTTCCTTCATAATAGGATTGGCTCCTCCTCAGTGTACAGGGAGTGTGTGTGTGTGCACACATGGGTGTGTGCATGTGTGTATGTGTGTGTACATATATGTGTGTGTTGGGAGGGATGGGGGTTCCAGATGGTCCTTCGAGTTCTCTTTCAAGTGTATTGTAAGACAAAAGAAGCAAAAAGAGGCTTTATGTGTGGGAGCCCAACAGAGTTGAAGGACCAACCAGGAAAATGGAAACCATTCAGAGGTTCCATTTTAATAGAGGGAAATTTAATGAAGGGAAATGGCTACTTGGGTGATAGACGGGGCTGAGAACCCAGTAGGGGATGGTGAGGCAAACCTAAAGACTAATAACAGCTGGAGGCCGTGACCTCTCCAGACTGGAGAGACGGAGAGAGGAGGCAGGGTTTCTGGGGTGCAGGGGCTGGGCCAGCCCCCACGCTGGGCTCTTCTGGCAGGAGCTGTAGCTACAGAATGAGATTCAGTGATTGTCAGAGATGTTCCCCGAGGCAGGAGGGAGGGTGAGAAATGCCCTTGTTTCCTCCTTCCTCCCACCCTCCAGCCCCCACCACTGCCTTTTATTGGCCAAATCCAGCCAGCACCCAACAGACCCTGGAGGCTGGGACTTGCAGCCTGCAGGGGTCAGCCTCCTGCTGTCCAGGAAGGGGTAGAGCAAGAAATGTCTTTGGGACCAGGCCAGGGACAAGATGGAGAAGAAGCTGGTGGGGAGAGCGAGGCTTGGACCCTTGGACCTGGGTTCTGACAGTGGTTTTGTAGCTGGTCACTGGGCTGAGAGAAGGATTGCTCTTGGGGTACCCTTGTTTGGGGTGCCTTGTTGGGGTGCTCTGCTCCCAGGTGAGAGAACCAGCCATCCATTGAGTCGTCACATGCCAGGAGGGAGGGTCCTCTCGATGCCTGCACCCCCAGACCTAGTGGGCCTGGGAGTGGTGGGTGGGTGGGAGCTCCTGGAGCTGAGCTCTGTGGCTGGAGAAGGGCTCACTGGTCATAGGTGGGGGGTGGAGAGAGGCAGGGAGGACATGAAGAGGTTGTGGTAGGTGTAGATGAAGGAGGGAATAACATGAATTTGAGAGACCTACAGGAATCAACAGGACTTGGAAACTGAATGCAAGAGGAGGAAATGAAGGTGATCTTGGTGTCCAAGTGTGATGCTGGCGCCCCACCCTATGGGTGCTTTCTGAGGGCAAGTCCCTACATTATACAGTAAGCCCTGGCTCAGAGGAGGCCCAGGAGAGAGGCGAGGAATGAGCAGGCTCTGCAGACAGGGCCTCAGGGCTGGGGAACTGCCTCCTGCCCTATTCCAGCTTCCCAGATCCCTGGAGTTGGAGGAGGAGTCCCCCCACCAGGTAGAAGGAAGGGTGTGGCTGAGTCCTTGGAGCTTTGATAAGGGGGAGGCTTCCCACTAGAGTGTCCGAGGACAAAGGCTTGCCTCAGCTGGCCCCAGGCCAGTCCTCCAGTCTGGCCTAGGAGGCCCCACAGGGCCCCAGGACACCCTGACCCACGCTCCTCAGTCACAGGGACCAGAAGCCACTGGTCTGTAGGCCATGAACCTTTGCTTCCAGACCTGAGGACATGCTGGTCGGTCCCTCACCACTCCTCCCAGACTGTGGCCCAGCTGGACATCAGTGCCCTCTTCTCTTGTGGCTTCTTCTGACCAAGCCCCAAATCTGCTTCATTCCCTGCCCAGGTTCTGACTCACCGCTGGGCTCGCCTGCCATTCCTGGGAAAGAGGAATTACTGGCAGGTCTCAAAACAGCATGGCTTCCTCCTGGACATGAGAAAGCAGAAATCAGCAGTGGTACCGTTGGGCTCGGAGCCGTGGGCTTCTGTGGGCTCAGGGCACAGACCTGGCCCCTCCCCCTACCCCACACACCCATTTCACAGATGAGGAAACACAGAGACCCAGAGAAGGGACATTTACGGTCACTGGCAGAGCTGGGAATGCCCCTGTCCACGGGCCTGGCCCTAGGAGGAAATGAGTCTCGCTGAGTTAGTGCGTGCCGGCGTCTGACGGTCACAATAGGAATCCTCCATGCCCCGGTCCCCACCGCTCCTCCGCGACCCGGGCTCTGTCTTCCCTGCAGCCCTGCGTGTGCGTGTCCCCAGCCGCACGCCTTCGGAAGGCAGCGGGGGTGTGTGTGTGGGGTGGGTCCTCATGCCTCCCAGCCCCTCCTCACGTGACAGATTCTGTTCTCAGCCTTTCAATCCCGACCAGAATGTGGCTCTTTCAATTCAGGAATCAGATCCTCTCTTCTCCAGGACTGCCTGGAGCTGTCCACAGAAAAGCCTCACCGCCTTGATCGAAGAAATTCCCTTTCCAGTCCTGGGCGTGGACCTGGAGGACGTGGAGTCCCAGATTGTTTTCCTTCCCACGAGGGAAATGTGCTGACTTAGATGATGGAACTTGGAGAGCCGTGACTTGTCCCATCAGCTGGCGATCACCTTCCTCTGGGTCTGTCCAGGAAATCCGGATGGGCCCTGAGGCACAGGGGAGGACCCAGGGACCCAGTCTGCGGCTTTCCTGGGCAGAGCCCCCAAAGCAGGTCCATCGCAGGGCTGAGAAGCCCCGCCCTGCTCTCCCTGGCAGCTTTCAGCTCTTTCCCCTCATGGCCAGCAGGTGGCGCGCTGTCTCCAGTTTTTCAGGCCTCAGGTCTCGGCCAAGGTCCCTTCTGGTAGAGCGAAAGCCTCCCGGGGCTGGTAAACCTAGGCCTTGAGAAGTCAGAACAAGCTCGCGGCACCGCCCTTGCTCTAGCTTCTTGCCATCCGGAGAGGTCTCCCTGCCATGCGGGTTCTCTGTTCTCTGTGGCCCGGGCACTGCAATCCCCCCATCCCCACCCCATTCTGTGTGCCCTGCACGGCACTGGGTGCTGTCTACTATCAGCTCACGATTCGTGGCTCAATGTGTGAAGTAGGTCCCCACTGTCCAGATGAGGACAGCAAGGTCAGGGAGGTCAGAAGGCCCCCTAACTAGCACGCTGCTTTTGGACCCACACCTTGTATGTTTTACCCCTGTGCTGGGCTGTAGCTGCACCCTGGCTGCTGGAGGAATCACTGCTCCCAGGCAAAGGGCTTAAATCCTGGACCCTCCTCCCATCCTCCCCCACCCCTGCCTTGGGGCACTTTGCCCATCCATGCAAGGCCCTGAGCTGAGCTAGAAGTGACAGCCCAAGAGAGCAGCGCGTGCTTGCCTTAGGGGAGGTGTCGCAACCTGGCCACTCCACGCCTGCTGTTGGTGCAAGGGGTGGGGACTGGGGAGAGGGTGCATCGGTGGGAGGCACCGGGCAGAAGGGAACCAGGCCCCTCACTCGGCACCACCGTCCCCCCTCCAGCCTCTTGTCTGAGGTTCTCCTGGCTGCTGCTCTCCTGTTATGCTTCTCCCTTGCTCTTTCCTCTTCCTCTTCCTAACTGCCTTTCCTCTTTCTTGACTACCTAGAGGCTTCTCCCTCTCCCTCTCTGTCTCTAGTTCTACCTTTCACTCTGTCTCTGCTGCTCCATCAGCCTGTCTTTCTCTCCTTTTGTGTCTCTGTCTTTCCAATGGAGTCGGAGTTAAGTGACAAAAGAGAAATGATCCCCTCCTGCCAGGGTTATTAAAATCATGTTCTACAATTGAGCCGCCAGAAGAGCCCCGGCTAATGACGGATGATGAGGCCGCAGCTTCCTCTCAGCTGGGAGCGAGGCGATAGGGCGGGCTGCCGGATTACCACCAATTACTCTGGGCGGAGAGTGAGCAGCTCCCCTCCTCTCCTGCAAATCACCTCCCTCCTGCAATGGGGAGATAAAGTCAAAGAGGCTGGAGCTAGGATGTGGCGAAGGAGCTAGAGGCGCCCTGAAACACCGGGCTGGGGACAGCGTCCCAGGAGCCAGGCATCCCTCAAATCTGCAGGGATTATCTCTGTTTACTCAGGGCTTCCACACCTTCTCACAGCGGCCTTGGAGGAAGGCAAAGAATGAGTCTGAGCTCTGTGGGAGATCTGGGCTCAGAGAGATTAGGTAACTTGTCTATGGCCACACAGCCAGGAAATGGCAGAGCTGCTATTTTTGAACTCCAAGGTTCAATATCTTTTTTATTAATTATTCATCCTCCTCTCTATGAAAGGAACATTGGAGAAGAAAGGTTTTGTTTGGCAGAAAATGATAGTCCTCGATCAACCACACTTTGATCCTATTGGAACCATAACAAGAATAATAGCAAAATAGATTCAAGTTAGACACTGGGAAGGACTTCCCAATGGAATGGGTTCTAAAATAGGTGAGTGTGAGTCTGTGACATTACCTTCTTTGACTGTCTTTCAGAACAAGAAGGTCTCTCTTGTCGCTCTGGATGACACTAGAGACGGGGGGCTGGGGCTATGAAAATCTATCCATTGGAATATTATGGAAAATCTACTTGATGGAATCTGAGGGTCCTGGGGATGGGATGTGCCAGAGTCAGAGAGATTTGACAGGGTAAATTGCAGAAGAGAAAGGAGCACAGTCCTGAGGCCCAGAACCCCGGGAGTGTGGGAAGGGGGAAGCCACCGCCTTTTGGACTTGTGTCCCCAACTCAGCTCAGGTTGCAGGAGCTTCCTCAAATGGGCGGGACTCATATCTCCTGAAGCCCTCTTGTGTACAGCTCACTTTAGTTTCCCATCCACCCTCTGGAGTAGACAACTGAGGAATGATTATCCCCATTTTGCAGGTAGGGAAAATGAATTACAAAGAGGGAAATGACTTAGCTAAGGTCACACAGCTGAGACCAGAACCCCGACTTCCTGTTTACAAGACCCCAAATACTTTCTGTGCCACCAGCCTGAGAGCAGGCCAGTGGGGGCTGCCATGGTCCAGGGAATGTGAGCCAACCCCAGCCCATCTCCCACCCTGCTCCTTCCTGGCCACCCGCTCCCCAGCGCTGCCACACACACCCTCACCGGCCCCACCCGCCCTCTGTGGGGGCTGGTGCCTGCACTACAATCTGTGCAGGACAAATGAGTGCCTCTTCCCCATCTAGATTCTATTATTTTTCAGTTTATCCTGGTCAAAAAGCACAAGATGAATGTCTGGAGGAAAAAAATATATAATCTTTGAGAAAATTGAAAATATATATCACTGTTTGGGGGCTGGGGGTTCCGGGGGCCCTGGAGGCTCTCCCTGGCTTATGGCTGCAGTTGGCCTGATTGCCGGCCGCACGGGCTCCCCAGGGAAGCTCCCTCTCTGCCTTTGGGGTTCTGTCCAAGACCTGGTCACCGGGGTGTGTGTTTGTATGTGTGTGTGTATGAGAGAGAGAGAAGCAGAGAGAGAGAGGACTTCATGGGATCCCAGGGGATGATGCGAAGGGCACTGGAGCCGCAGGTACTCAGCCTAGCTCCTTGGTGACACTGACTTCTTTTGGGTGTTTCTGGGACCTCTAGATCATTCCTTGTAAGAGCAATATCCACCTTCACCATTATAGCTCATGTGGACTGAGCCTATGCCAAGTGCCAGGTACTCTTCCAAGTACTTTTCGTGTATTCTAATGACTTTTCATCTCCTTTTTTTTTTTTCCTCTCATCAACTCTGTGTGCTAGGTACCATTATCTCCATTTTATAGATGAAGAAACTGAGGCACAGAGAATTTGAGAAACTTGTCTAAGATCCCACAGCCAGAAAATGGTAGTGTCATTCCAATCCAGGGAGTTAAATTCCAGAAGCCACGTCTCTACCACTATACTTTATTGCAAAGAGAAGGGGAGGAAGGGAGGGAGGGAAGAGAGAAGTGCAGGTGAGCGAGTGTGTGAGGATTGTAATGAAGGTCCCTGTGTTCCTACATTGTATACACTAGATATAGCACACAGCTATGTGTGCCTCTGTGTATTTGTACCTATATTTGTTTATCCATCTGTTTTGGTTTGTTAAAACTGCCGTAATGCAATATACCAGAAATGGATTGGCTTTCTCAAGGGGCATTTATTAGGTTACACATTTACAGTTCTAAGGCCAGGAAAATGTCTGAATTAAGGCATCAAGGGAGAGATACCTTCTTTGAGAAAAGGCTGCTGGCATCTGGGTTCCTCTGTCACACGGGAAGGGACATGCTGGTCCTTCCCTCCTGGGCTCTAGTTTGCTAGCTGCCGGGATGCAACACACCAGAGACCCATCAAGGACTCCAGCAAGGGGATGAAGACCCGCCATGGGATGGGTCACATCTCCATGGAAACAATGTAACCAAGAGGTCCTACCCACAATAGGTCTGCCCCCGCAAGGATGGATTAAGAGGACAAGGCCTTTTATGGGGCTCACAGCAGCTTCAAACCAGCACACCATCCATCACCCATCATCCATCCATCTACCCGTCCATCTGTCTGTTCACCCATCTTCTCTCTCTAACTACTAGTCTGTCTTGATCATCATCATCTATCTACCGACTTTATCTGACATCCATCTATCCATCCATCCTTCATCTACCTATATATGAATCTATCCATCGATGTCCATGCATGCATGCATCCAACTATCCATCGTCTGTCCGCCCTCCCTTTATTAACGATGCATACTTCTCTATTAATCTTTCTAATCTCTTCATCTGTCTATCACCTATTTTTTAAGTATGGGAGGATATGCATGTGGAGATGCCTCTAAGCATGTCTGTGCATGTCTGTGCACACACCTGATGCGTGTGACAGGTGTCAGTAGATATCTGGGCTCCCTCAGACTTGTTCCCCTCCTGCTCCCCACTCCCTGACTCAGCAGGCCACCCTGGGCCCCAGCACAGAGGTAATTAAATCCCTTCCCCAACAAGTGTGGCAATTAGTGCTAATGGTTCTGCTTCAACTTGTGGCTGAAGAGGTTCCTGCTGTGTGTGTGTGTGTCTGTGTGTGTGTGTGTGTGTGTGTGTGTGAGGTGTGCAGCAGGGCCTTCTCAGCTCCAGAAATTTATGGATTATTGAGTGGGGGCTTCTGAGAGCCCCTCTCCTCCCCCTCCATGTCTCTGGATCTTATGGGCTCCTGGGTCTGGTTGTGGTGCCTTTAGCCTGAGGACTCTGGCTCTCTAGGTAGGTGTGTGTGACTGAGGGCGAGCTTTGTGTGTGTGCACACATGTGTGCATGCGTGTGGGGGGACACTGTTGCTGTGTGCCTGGCTGTGGGCCTATAAATGACTACGTGCAAGTCCATTGATGCAAATGGTGCGTCCTTGCAGGACCCCAAGTTTGCATATCCGTGACGTGTTTCTCCAGATGTATCTGAACATGGGTCTCAGTGCGTGTGTACCTCTGTACGTGTGTGTGTGTGTGTGCAAAAAAGCAAGGAGCAGCAGGGCAGCAGACTTCCCGGGCCTGACTGACACCCCTTGCAAATAAATGTGACAATGAAATATAGTCCTGGAATTGCTTTGGATGCTCCGTCAAGCAGGCGACGCGGAATAGGTGAAGTTGTAAAATGTTCCCTGGGGAGCTGCGGCGGCTGAGTGACAGCCCGGCTCTCGGCTCCCCGCGCTGCCTGGCTCTCTTTCAGTGTGGCGCTGGGGCTGAGCTGCTTGGCCTGGCCCCGGCCTGGAAGACTCAGAACCCCAGGTTCCCATTTGAGGGGTGAAGGGCAGAGGTGATCTGTAAGGAGCCCCTCGCTCCAGATTTGCCTCATCTCTCCTCAGAAGGGAGAAGCCTCGAGTAGGGCTCTGTGAACTGAAGTCCCTCATATGCTAAGACTGGGGTCCCGGGGCACTGCCATGTGTCTCCCACTCAGTGGGGCCTCTAAGGACAGATGTGTGTCTCCACATTCACACTGGGGTCCGAGGGGTCCAGGGGCCCAGAGGGCACACAGCTCTGCCTCCCTCTCTGCCTCAAGGGCAGGAATGTTTGCCCTGAGACTGGGAGACCCCCCACTGCAGTGTTAAATTTCTCCTTGGGCCTAGGGCTCCTCGGGAGCCCTCAGGGCAGTAAGCGGTGCACGCGCCCTCACCGAGCTATTGCACGGCCTTGCATGCACGTCGGGGGGTCTGAAGAGCTCAATGGGCATGAACCTTGGCTTTGGAGACCCGGGTTCCAACCCCACATCTGCCAGCTCACCCGCCCTGTGACGTTACCCCCAGCCCTCAGGGTAAAGTGGAGGCGGTAACAGCCACCAGAAGACCAGGATGCCGCTTAAGGCTCTGGCCCCCGGACCGAGTAGGACCCCTTTTCCTGATCACAAAGATGTCCTCTAACCACCGAGCCATGTGCCTCCTCAGGCGGCCCCTTCTTCTAATTCATTAGCCCAAGATGGCGCCTTGTTAAAGTCCACCTTAAGGTAGCCATGCAGGCTGCAGTGGTCATGCCTACAGGGTGTGGTGGACAAATGAGACCTGCCACTCAAAGTGCTCAGGGCCCGGCTGTGCTGGGCACCCACTGGGCCAAACACCTCTTCTGGGGGGGGGGGTCTTTGGTTTGTTGGGTACAAGTGTCAGTGCCGCCTCAGGAGACCCTCTGATTTCTTTCAGGTCCCTTTGTTTCCGGCCCCTTGCATGCACGTGGGGGTCTTTGTTGCCCTTTCTGGAATGTTTTTCTGTCTCTCTGAGCCCACGGGATTGCAGGACATGCATAGAGAATCCACACACAGAGGGAAGCGCTCACCGTCTGTGTTGCCTCTCCAACAGCAAGTCCTAAAAGGGATACAAAGCCCAGCTGTGCTCCTGAGGGGGCTGAAGCCTAGCTCTGGACCGGGGGGGTGTCCATTGTACAGAACCCCCAAGCCCACACGCCCTAGGACGTTCTGAACGGTGGCTTGTTCACCTATCCTGGCACATAACAGCTGCTCAGTAGATATTTGCTTTGTGACTGTGTTATGATATCAGGTTCCATCTTTCCACAGCTGTGGCTTCTAGCACCGTACATGGCACGACAAAAATTAAGATTAAGACTGCTCAGGTGGAAGAACGTTCTAGAGATTTTATTGATAGGTAGCACATCCCACATGGTGAGGGTCAGCACAGTCCTGCTTCCAGCCTGGCTCAGAGAGAAAGCTTTGCACACAGCCTTTATAAGCCCTAAAGGGGCAATAACTTCTATATATCTTTCTACCAATTTCCTCCATCTCAATAGATACCCTGACCTCATCCCAAGAGAAAATTTGCAGCTATGACTTTTGCTTTTTGTCCTGAAGGCTTTTAGCCCAATCTTTAATCTTCCAAATAGGCCACCGGTTGACCTCTTGGGGTCCCAAGCTAAACTTGAAAATTGCTAAATTCTAGATTGTGCATACTAGATAAAGCAAATGACATTTCCACCTTGCCCAGTCATACCCCTTGTTTATAGCTGCTGTAATTAGACTCCAGTCTGGAGTCTTCTAGGTTTAACCAAGATCTGTATTCTGGCCAATTTAGTCAGGGAAGGAAAGGAACAAAGGGAAGCCATTATGCAGATGTCTGATCATTTAAAGCCTCTCTGGCTTTGCTCTCTCCCAGGCTGCGAGCGGATGGGAGAGGGAGCCAAGTTCTGAAGCATCTGCCCATACCTAGTTTGCTGCTAATTTGATTTTAATATCAGACCATAGAATGATGGATAATTATAAACCTCAACAGAGAGAATAAAAGGCGGAACAAAGGGGCGTAGAGCATGGGGCGGGGGCAGGGTTTGAAGCACGAGGTTTGGCTCTGCTGCTCAAAAGCAGAAGGGCCACCTTGGGTGGGTTCCTTAGCCACTCTGGGCCTCAGTTTCCTTGTCTGTCAGATAACACTGGCATTGATTTTGCAGTCTTCTCTGAGTATGAAATGAGATTATGCATATAAGATGGTAAATCCATTGCTGAGCTTATTATCAGCTGTTTATACTAGTTTATAAATAATAAAGTACACTATTATTATATATCAATAAATATGCTATTTTTATTTTAGATACTCTTACCATTTACTATTGTAATTAGCTATTTTCATATCATTAGCTCAGGTATATGCATGCGTGCAAGGATGTGTCATGGACACCCATACATTTGTGTGTGCGTGTGTGTGTGTGTGTGTGATGGATGCTGTGTAGTTGATGGACACCCATTCATGTGTGTGTATATAAGGACACCATACATTTGTGTGTATGGCCACCTGTGTATGTGCGTGCGTGTGTGTGTGTGAGAACAATGTGCCTGTATGCATATGGGAAGCATGCCCCTGTATGAGTATGGATGTGAAATGGCGGATACTCATGTATGTGCTGGATGCCTGTGCGTTAGTGAGTGTGTGTGTGATGAACACCCGGGCACGTGTGTCTCTGTGATCGGCACCCACTTGTGCGTGTGCGTGTGTGTGTGTTGGCCACCTGTGCGTCCTGAGGTATGTGCATGAAAGAGCAGAGCGTGGGGATATAGCACTTAACTGGGAATTGGCTTCTGAGGCTTTGGTCCCTGTTTCTACCACGTATTTATTAGGTATGTGACCTTGAGCCGTCAATTGTACCAGTTTCCTCATCTGTAAAATTGTGATAAAAATGATAACAAGGACCACAGTAATATTTAATGGGTGCTTCCGATGTGCCAAGATAATAAGCCTTAGCCTGGCTCCCTCACAGGGTAGGACTCAGGACAAGGGTGGTGAGAAGTGCTTCACAAAGCAAGAGGTCCTGGGCACACGGGAGGGGAGGTCCCATGTTGCACAGACCAGTGTCTTTTTCTGCGTCTGTTTCCAGGCTGGGCTGAGTGATCACACACCTGTGTACAGACAGCCCCACTCGCATGGATACCCCTGTGGCTTTACACTTGCACTCACATACCTGCGCCCAAGCCAGGCGTGTTCACCTGTACTCCCCAAGCAGATGTAGGCACAGATGTGCACACCTCGTGGCACTGGCTCATATTCTATCTGCACGCTCATGTACACCTGCTCACCAGCACAGGTGCACACACACCATTGACAGAGGCAAGAAAGATGTGCTACTTCCTGGATGGTCATTTATAACTAACAGGAAGAGCATTTTTTTTTTGTAGAGAAGACCTTGACCGAGTCCTACTCAGTTTCCTTTTCTGAAAAGTGGGGATAACAACTGATCTACCTCATAGAGTTGTTATGAAAATCAAATGAGTCAATCTATGGGAAATGCTTAGGGTATGGTCTGACAAGTAACACTCAATAAATGATCATTTATTATTATTTATTATTAAGAGTTTTACATTCCGGTGAGGGGGAGGGGTGGGGAGTATGGTATGTATGATTTTTTTCTGTTCTCTTTTTAATTCCTTTTTCTGAATATATGCAAATGTTCCAAGAAATGATCATGATGATGAATATGCAACTGTGTGATGATATTGTGAATTACTGATTATATATGTAGAATGGAATGATCAAAAGTTAGGAATGTTTGCGTTTGTGTGATGTTTTTTGGTATTTAAAAAAAAATTAAAAAATTAAAAAAAAAAGAGTTTTACATTCATTTTAACCCAAATCATCAATGCTGTACCTATGATGAATGGTGGATCCAAGCAGCCAGGGACTGTGAGTGAGGCTGTAGCCTCTGAGGTGGGCTTCCTGCTAAGCACTGAAAGGCTTAGGAAATTGAACCCACATCTGTTCCCAAGGAGATGACCTTGAGCTCATAGCTCCTGGACTATTTACCTCTTTTGCCGAGCAGGAATTCTCTCAACAATCCCCCCCGACAAACGCCAGCTAATTTGCACACCTCCGGGAATGGGGAGCTCATTTCCTCCCAGAGTAACCCCTGCCATTGGACAGCCCTGGTTGATAGAAAGTTCTTCCTGATCCCTCACTGAGCTGCAGTATGTTATTCTGCTCACAGGACTCCTTCTGCCTCTGTGGCCACATGGCAAGCTTGTTCCCATTTCTAAATGGTTTACCTTTAATTGCAAGTGTCCATTTTTTTTTTTTCCATATGAGCTGTGGCCAAGTCAGTTCCTTAGCCTATTCAAGTGAGGCAGAAAGAGTTGTTAAAAAGTTGAAAAAAGTTCCATTACTTTTCTTGATTCAAAAATGTCATACATGGCTGTTAAAAAATTCAGACAATACAAGAAAATATGAAGAAGAAAATAAAACAACTCATCATCCCCGCAACCAGAGATAACCAGTGTTAACATTTTTAAATTTAATTTTTGAATAGGCAATGCATTCATGGGGTTCAAAATTAAGTTATAAAATGGTATTCAGTGGAAAAGTTCCCTGCCACCACCTCTGTTCCAGCCACTTAGTTCCCCTACCCACAGAATAAAAACAGTTAGGAGTTTTTAATGCATATTTCCAGAGATATTTTAAGATACATAAGGCTACTTAAAAATCTTTAACATATTATAAGGCTGTTTTATAGGATTCTACAGGATATTTTAAGATTACTGAATCTTTTTTGTTCTCCCCACTCTTCATTGTATCCACTGCTTTGTTCACTAAACAGCATAGCATGGGACTATCAGTTTTTAAAAAACTGTTTATCTTCGAATACTATCAAAGTTGTAGGACAGTTGCAAAAATCACACAAAATCCATCTGAGAACTCCAACGTATTCCCCATTCAGATACCCAGTATCCCCCAAACTTTTAACATTTTGCCCATTTGCCATATGATTCTATCATCTATTTCTTTTTGTTTGCTTGTTTCTTTCTATCTTATCTATCTATCTATCTATCTATCTATCTATCTATCTATCTATCTATCTATCTATCTATCATCTATCTATCTATCTATCTATCTATCTATCTATCTATCTATCTATCTATCTATCAATCATCTATCTATCTATCATTTACCTAGCTATCTTCTGTCAATTTATCTACCTATTTGCTAAACATTTGACAGTAGGTTGTATGCATGATGTTTCTCAAACACTTAATAGTTCCATGTACATTTCCTAAGAACAAGGATTAAAAGAAAAGACTCCCCACACAAGATTGGATCAGCATTAAAACCTGGCTTTTCTGGGGTACATAATAGATTCAAACTGGCGCAAAACATATATACAATATAAACGTTCCCATCTCAGCCACTCCCAAGCAGACAGTTCAGAGGGATAAACCACATTCATAGTTCTGTGCTACACTCACCATCATGCATTACTTCCTACCAGCTTTTGAGGAGCAGGTTTTTCATCTTTTCTCGTTAATTTGTCCTCTTGGTCTGGATGCACCATTCTGGCACTGGGGGCCATTTGATATAGTCCCATTGGTCTGCCCAGTTTTATGACATCTTTTTATCTTCTAACGTATTTGTCATACAGATCTGCAAGGGCGCTCTCCAGTGACATGGCCTCAGAATCATTTAATCAGCACACCACACAGCTTCAACCAACACATGACCATATTTTACTCAGCCCACATTGGAAAATAGTCAAGGTTGATCTCTCAGGAGAGCATCAAATGTGTTCTGAGATATTATAGTGTTCTTTGACTCATCGTCCTAGAAATGCCATTTGATATGGAGGTTAGCAGGACATAATTTTTTTTAAGCGAACCATTGTTGGATCTTGGTGACTTCTCTTTGTTTCCTTGAGATGTTAATGAATGACCTTGACCACAAAATGGCCAACAAAGTGAATGCCTCCACCTACCTCATGTGTTATGTCCTTTATTCCCCGAAATGCCTTATAAGGAAGGCACTATTACCATGGCCAATTTACAGACCTCAGAGAGGTGAGTTAACTTATCTGAGCTCACACAGCGAGGAGGCAGAACCGTGCCTGGAGCCCAGGTCTGTTTGCCTCCAGAGCCCACCCTCTTGGCTTCCCCACTGCTGCTTGTATTATCATGTCAGTTGAAAAAAATCGCTGCAAACTTTCGCCAGGGATGAGCACCAAGCTCCTGGCTCGGTGCAGCCACGATCCTGTTGGGCCAACTTGGATGGTGGTCCCGGCCTCTTGAAGGGACAACCTGCTTCCCAGCTCCAGCAGGATCCTTGCTCATTGGGCGACCCACCCTCCCTGCTTGTGAGTGTCCTTTATGTAGATTCGTGGGGAGAGTTTTAATCCACAGGAACTGCAGCAGCAGGCGTGAACCCAGCTGTTGCACAGGGCACCAGGATTCACAGAGGTTTGGGGACCTAACCCTTTCTGTCTCTTTAGTGGGGGCAGTGGAGTAAAGTAAAAGTGGAGTTCAAGGGTGTGGGGTGAGACCACCTGGATATCAGCCTGGTTCCATCCTTACTGCTGTGTGACCTTGGATAAGATTCTTAATCTCTCTGAGCCTCAGTCTCCATATCTGTAGAGTTGGGAGAATAAACGAGAGGCTATGTGGACAGTTCTCAGTGCCTAGGAGGTGTTCAATAAATGCACCATCATTATTATGGTTTAACTCCAACCTCATTTGACCTACCTCACTTGCCTGGGACCTCACGCCCCGCCGCTCCTCTCCTTGGTTCGCTCACTTTCTCACCAATTCAGGGCTGGTGCTGGGGGTGGGGTGATGTTGACTTGTAGAGATCAACAGTCTTGGTCCCTGCCCTTGAGGTGGGGTGGGATGGGTGGGGCCGCCAGGGACCCAGGCAGCGAGAGAGGGGGAAGGTGAGCCCTGGAGAAGAGGGGGCCTCCTTTCCCCATTACCCTCGAGGAAATGGAAATGTGGTTTCCTGTTCCCTAGATACAGATGCTTTCCCTTTCCTGTCACCATTCACAGTCTTTCTGGGTTTCGGAGTCTCTCCTGGAGAGGTGCTAGCCTTTTGCCCCCCTGCCTCCTTGGATCAGGGAACCCCCTATGAAGGGACGTTACATCCTCTCTCTGACTCCCCTCAGCCTGGGCTACATCTGCCCCCTTGGGCTGGGCCCTGCAATGATGGGGTGTGTCTTTCCCTTCAACGGAGGCTTCCCAGGTCGGGGCTGTGTGGTCCCCCACACAGAATGGGGGTACCCCAAGGACTTCCCCCCTCAGATAGGGCTCCTTGAGTGTTGGAGATGTATCTCTCCCTTCGAACTTAGAAATGCTTACAGATAGAGGCTGTATATCCCCCCCGCCCCCTCCCCCACAGTTAAGAGCTCACCAGGGACAAGGACGGGACTGCTGTGGGTCAAGTAGCATCTCCTCTCATGCTGACTCTTCTGGGAAGTGTCTGTCTCCTCTCTCCGACCGGAGATCTCCAGGGACCGAGGCTGTGTCTCCTCTCTCAGACCAGGGCTCCTGTGCGCCCCAGGGTGGGGCATCCATCCCCTTGCGCTGCTCCCCCCTGCCCCGCACGGAGTTCAGTGCCAGGCAAGTAACAGAATTACTGCACATTAACAAGTCAATCAAGAAGTCTTAATGAGTCCTAAGTAATCTCAGACATGCATGTTAATTAAATAGCTGTCCTGTTCCTAATCCGCTGGAAATTAATCATCAGGGAATTAGGAGGTGTCAGCCTGGGAACTTCCTTATGGCAGTGAGGGCGGGGCCTGGCTGGGGCAGGAGGGAGTGAGGGGCACCCAGGCCTGAGTCCCAGGACCGGGCGTCCCACTGGGCGGGGGGCAGGGTGTGGCAGCACCCAGCTGCAGGGCTCTCAACTTCCGTAGGGCATCAGGGGCAGGAGCATGCCCACCCTCAGTCCTCCCCTGCCTCTAGCCTGAGCAGTTTTCCCTCCTCCTCTCCTTCCCCAGCCCAGAATGGCCCCACTGCTGCTTTGCCTGTCTCCAGTCCGGGAAGGCTCAGGAAGGAGCAAAAATCTGCCAAAAGTGCTGGGCGAGCACAGGAGGGAGATGTGAGTTCCCTGCTGTCTGCCTGTCCCTCCCCTAAGCCTTCTCTACTCTTCTCTGTGCCCCAGGAGGAGAAACCTCGCTGGGGGGTGTTGCCTGCCCTCACCCCCCTGGTTTCTGGTTGGAAGGGCGGCTTCGGTCATGTGGCACCCTGGTTCTTCCCCATCCTTGGGGGGCCCTTCAGCCCTGCCCAGACCCAGTAATGGTCCCATCTTTAAGCCCTCTTTTTTGGGTTCTTTGAATGAGCCATCTGTTTCCTGCAGAGCCCTGATAACATGCCTGCCAGATTTTCCTGAACCAGAGGGCATGTGTTGGGGGAGTGGGGTTGCAAGGAGGAGGCGGTGCTGACTGGACACAGCCCCGCTTAGCATCAGGTGGGTGGTCCTCCAGAGGCAGTGGGTGGTGGCATCTTTTCTTTTTAAAAATATTTTTGTTGAGAAATACCCACACATGTATAGTCCAGCCATATTATACACACAGTGGCTCACAATATCATCACATAGTTGTGTATTCATCACCAAAATCATTTT
>PVIY010024883.1:0-37460 GCA_004026745.1 Myrmecophaga tridactyla
TTAAAAAATTTCAGGAAGAAGAGCAGAAAAATAGTTGGTTTAATTGAAGTGAAATTTAAATCTAAATGGTCCGCCTGAGCTGAAGGGATTAAACCCTTGCCATGAGTTCCAGCTTCTGTGAAAAGGGTTGCCACCACCTCCTTGTTGGCTCTCTGCATCCAGAGGATCTTCTCCATCGTCAAACTTTTTCCTCATTTCTATAAAAGAAATCAGCATATTAGGCTAAGGTATTAATTAGAGATGTGGGGGAGATTATCTTTTTTTAGGGGGTAGGGGTTAGATTGGGGAACTACTTGCTTCTCATTTATCTACATAGTTGTGCCTGTTATTTGCATTCAGCCTCTGCCATTCCCACCCAGGAGATCAGAAGTTTGGTCTCAAGAAAATTAGAACTAGAGAAATGCCAGTCACATAGACGACAGTAAGGTTCAGGTTTGAAAATGGGTATTCATTGAAATTCAGGAACCCTACATCACATCTGCTCACAGGCTATCTAGTTTCCTTGGGAATTCTTCTCTGGAAAAAAAAAAAAAAGAATAATGCCAGAGAAAAAGACCCCCAACAGTCACATTCTTCAGATGACACAACCATCTCACCACCATAACCCCCAAAATGAAGTCTGTCAGGCAACAATGTCACCAACCCACCAAGCTACCGATCAGCTTTCTCATGCCTTACTCTGAAATTTGAACAAAACTAAGGCTCATGAGACAGGAGGAGTAGTAGACTGTATTTTGTACAATTCCAAGACACACCATTCACCTCATGGTTGGATTGGTGCTCCTAGAGTTGTGCATACACTGCTATGCAGACCTGAGGAAGGTCCCTAATGAGTAAGAGACGAATGATTACAAATGGGAGAAGGGAACAATGTAGTAGTCAGAAGAAAAGGATAACATTCTCAGACTAGAAAAAGATATTTTATTCTTAAAATAAGAACAGGAACTATGAAAAAGGAACAAACACCAAAGAAGAATTCTTAGAACTTAAAAATGATAGTTTGAAAAAAGTTAGAAGACAAAAGTAAGGAAATCATCCTGGAAAGAACTAGAAGCCATAAAATTTTGAGCAGAAGGAAACATTCAGTCCAGGAAGTCCATCCATAAAGAAATCCATAAAGAGAGAACAGGAAAAAAAAAATGAACAAAAGTTACACACAAAGGGAAAAGAATGGCACAAGACTTCACCAGCAACTCAGGCTGCAAGAGAGTGGGGAAGGGGGGTGGGAAGACCAATGATTTCAAATTTTAGAAAAGTATCAACCTAGAATTAGTTTCTATATCCAAAGTATTGATCACAGTAGGAGTGCAAAGGACATTTTCAGTAACGCATGGCTAAAAGTGTTTTACGCATACTTCCTTAGAAGCCACTAGAAGGTGTTCTCCAAACACATAAGGAACGTACTCATGAAAGTGGACAACACAAAGTACAGGCAATGGTCAACCCAATTTACAGGAGAGTGAATAGGCAAATAGGGATGTTGACAAAATGCAAAGTTTCGTTTCATTAATATATGATAGAGAAGCACAACGAAATTTCCAACAGTAGCACAAAGGACACATCAGAAATCATTGAAAAGATGACACCACCAAAAATTATGGTTCAGCATTCAGCAGCCTTAAAAGCACTAAGCTGGGAAATTTAAACGGACTGCCTAATGACAGCTGACAGCTAGGAGTTCCCATAATCTAAATCTTAGTTGGTAATTTGGTAAATAAACTTCCTTTTTAAATCAATTTAAATGTGTGCTTTGAAATTTATTGCTTTTTTGTCTACGTTATTCTTCACAATAAAAAAATATGGATCTATACAACAAGCAACTGAGAATTATGGAAGAGAACATAATATGTTATAAACCTTGACAAGGTATCAAAATTAATACCTAAGAAAAATTAGGAAGCAATGGGAGAAAGTATGAGACTAACTTTCTCATCTTTTATAAAAAGGAATCAATAATACTGTATAACACTAATACATACACTTAAATAATCTTAAACATTTTTCATAATTTTGTCTTCAATTTTAGGAAATTTCTCATACTAAGGAAATTTATCTGAAATTTCAAAAACTGTGTGTTTTCCTTTTTTAAGGGAGATAAAATATAACATGCTTTACTGACAACAATAATCATGTTATAATTATAATTAAATAGTTTTATTATTTTTGTAATTATGACCCTATTTTTATAAAACTATTTGTTTTCCTACTCATACAAATACATAGAGTGATTTGGGCAAGTTCACCTAATGTTTAAAATTGGCTGCTTCTAGCTACAAGGATTTTAATTTATATAGAAATTAAGTATATATTAATTTATTAAGTATAAGATATTTATATTAATATCTTAGTAAATTAAGTAAATACCTAAGTAAATTAAGTATAAGATATTTACATCTCCGTCCAAGCCTTCAGAGCCATAGACAGACTAGGAAAGAGTAGATGTGCTCTTGCCCAAAATACTAATACATTGGGGATGTCGTTTATGACCTTCTTGCTTCCCTGAAAAGTTTTCCTCCTCCTTTCATACCTTAAAAAAAAAAAACAAAAAAAACAAAGCTATGCTGTTCCAAAGAGGTCAAAATTAGATGGTATCAGCTTGGCTTAGATGGTTTTTCTTCAAGTTATCCCAGGGTCTGGGAGGAGGAAAGTCATCATCTAGTCTACAAAACACTAGGCTACTAACAGGTTAACTGAAGCATTTCATATTGTTTCATTTCAAAATTCCTGTAAAAGCAAAATGTCCATATTGTATCAGTTCATTTTCTACTGCTGGACCTTTAAAATATTTTTAAGTAAATGTATAGTATCTTTGCTTTTATTTTACCAAACACAAGTTAAGTAAATTTAAGAAATTCTGTGAGATAAAAACCAAAAGGGGCCAGAAAGGAAAGAGAAAAATTGAAAATATTTATTAGCTATCTGAAAAAGGTCTTAGCAATAAATTCACACACCTGTAGGGCGTTCACTAACAACAGACTAAGATAGCTATTATTTTTAAAGTAATAATAAATAACAAGTATTGGCAAGAATGCAGAGAAATAGGAACCCCCGTATATCATTGGTGGGAATGTTAAATAATGCAGCCGTTGTGGAAAAGAGTTTGGTGGTTCCTCAGAAAGTTAAATGAACAGATAAACAAAATGTGGTATATCTATACAGTAGAATATTATTCAGCCATATAAGGACTGAAATTCTGATACATGCTACAACATGGATGAACCCTGAAGACATCACATCGAATGAAATAAGACAGACACAAAAGGCTTATTTCTTTTTTATTATTATTCCTCTATAAGAAATACTTAGAATAAGCAAATAGAAAGAGATCAAAAGGACATTACAGGTTACCAGGAGCTGGGAGGAGAAGGAATGAGGAGAGATGGAAAGTCATTGCTTAATGGTAAAGTTCCCATTAAGGGGAAGGAAAAAGTTTTGGTAGTGGGTGGTGGTGATGCTAGCACAATATTGCAAATGGAATTAATACCACTAAATTGTACACATGAAAATGGTTAAAATGGGAATTTGTGTTGAATATATTTTTCCATTAAAATTTTTTTGCAAGACTGAATAATCCACTTGGGGGGAAGAAAAAGGACCTCCCAGTGAATAAGAACTGTAACAGCTAAGAAGAATAAGGACAAACTGCAAGAGCTTAGCAGATAGGTAATGAAACCCTTATGTATACTGTATCACACAGCATTCAGCTTTAAATTTTCATGATAGAAGATAATGAAATTTAAGTGTTAGTTGTGCTAAATACAATTTTATTTCCATCTGGTTATATTTTTTATCAATAAAAAGAAAAATAGTAAAAGAAAGCATCAACAGGAGATGTGAATCACAAATAAGCCATAAATCATACATTCATGTTTCTTAAATTTAGTATCCATTTATAAGGCATAAATTGACATAAGATAGCTTGAGAATCCAAACAATCAGGTTTAAAATTTTCCAGGAAACAGTCTAATGAGGAAGCCAAGTATTTGATAATATTACAAAATTATTTTAGATATATAACTAGTAGTAGATTGTCTATTCCTCTTTAAATTGATTTAGAGCAGCTTTTCTCAAAATTCTGTGATATGGAGAATCATCTGGTAACTTGGTAAAAAAATGTCTTCTGGTCCTTGCCCCAAATACTGCAGATTCACCTGGCCAAGGAATCAATATGCAATAGATTCCAGGTGATTTCATGCAGGTGTGGACAACATTTTACAAATTTACAGTGTTTTAACAGATTTACAGTGTTTTAATCTCAGCACCATAGTTAATTTTGCATGCAAAAAACAAAATGAAGAATATATTAGTATATTAATGAATTGCTCTAGTCTCTGAAAAAGTAATCTTTTAAAATCTGACATTAAAAAAAACAACCTCCAGATTATCAATCACCTGCTCTTAACAGGAATCTGTCATGACAGAAGCACAGGCCCTGCACTGGGAGATCTGCATGTCAGCAAACTAGTTAGCAAACTACTATCTTAGACAAGCTATATACCATAAACTTCCTCTGAACTTCAGTGTTCATTTTTTAACATGAATATAGTCGACATAGAAAACCCTCCATCCACCACACCTGAAACTAAATACATGTCTGGGAATTCATAATTTCAGGTTTTAGAAATGTATACAGTACATATAACCATACATTACATAACAGTTGCAGCACAGTCTAAGGTAGCCCCCTGTATCGGTGAAGCTATAATGTACCCAAGAAAAGCCAAGTTTTAATCCTGATTCAATCTTGTAGGGTGGAAACTTTTGATTCGATTATCTCCATGGAAATGTGGCGTGCCAAATTGTGGGTGTGACCTTTTAATTAGATGGAGATATGACTCTACCCATTCAATGTAGGTCTTGATTAGTTTACTGGAGTCCTTTAAAAGGGGGAACATTTCAAAGAAACCACAAAGCAAATGCAGACACTTTAAGAACAATTGCTTCAGAGCTGAAAGAGCCAACACTAGACCCAGATGTTTGGAGATGCAGGGCTCAGCAGATGTCACCATGTGTCATCCCATGAGATGCAAGCCAGAAGCCAGAATTGTGTCCCAGAAGAGCTAAGTAAAGGCCAACAGACCCCCACAGGAAACAGAGGCAGAAAGCAACAAAGCCCAGGAGCAAGGACCAGCCAAATGCCTTCCCAGCTGACAGAGGTTTTCCAGATGGCATCAGCCTTACCTGAGTGAAGGTAACCTCTTCCTGAACCTTAGTTTGTGCACTTTCCTGGCACTAGAACTATAAAGTGCAGATAAAATGATGTACTATTTGGAGAGGCACTAGGTAAGGCATGGAGCACAAGCACTGGGAGCTCAGTAATCACCCGCTCCTTTCCTGCAAAACCTATAGGCTTATCTACCTTATGCTACAGTTGGCTTAAAATAGAAAAAATAATGAATATGAAAATAAACATATTTAGCACCATGGTCAGGTATCTATGATTCTTCATTCAAGTTTGCTTTTAAACATATTTTGGCTTTTACATATAGAGTTTACAAAACACTGTTACATATATTCCCATGTTTGAGCCCCACAGGATTACGAGTCTGGTATGGCAGCCATTATCCCGTTTGAAAAATTAGGGAAACGTGGTTCATAGAGATAAAAGGACTTGCACAGAGTCATGGCTGCTCCACCACCACTGCACTCAAGAGGAAGCAAAATCTGAAGACCCCAAGAGGATGAACTACTAGAAGAGTAAAATGACAATGCTATAATGATAATTGTTATAATTGATCTACCCATTCCCTAAAGAAATAATACACTCAACTATTACAGAGAAGATTAGGATGTCTTCCAAATTTCACCAGGGAGCCAAAGATCCTTTACAGGCTATGACTGTGACATCAAAATAAATAACCTAATTTGTAATTCAATGCAAGAACATTACAATGGCCTGTTAAATTAGTTTGAGCCATCTACAATTGATTACTTTTTCACCTACAAAAATGTAAATTTTCTATGTTCCATTCTAATGAAAACAGCGAAAAGGGAGAAGTAAGAATGTTTACCAGACCCCTGGACCCACTTTGCTAATGGAAGAACATGGGGTTACAAGAATTTCAGATGCTTAGTAAATCATGTGCTGGTATGCAAGGGAGTAGGCAATGTTGACCCTCAGAATTCTAAGAGGTAAGAATTAACATTATTCAAAAAGCATTGATGAGTGAAGTAACTTTGCCTAGAATCACAACACCATTAAGTGTGGAACTGGCAGGATAGGAAGTATGAGGAAGAGAAGGAAGAGACCTCAGCCTTGAGTATAGGGAGGATAAAATGAATCAGATTAACAACAAATTTCCAAAAGAGAGGAAAGAGAGAACATCCTAGCACTCAAGTAATTTCATTTGGTGACTGGGTGCCTGATTGGATTCCACCTCAGTTTCCTTCTCTGATGGCCCCTTAAATGTCAACATTCCCCAGGGCTCCTTTTTTGGCTCTCTATGTTCTTCTCATCTCACTTCAACCTATCTGTTCTTTCTGAGATACCACATCCAAACCCACCACTAGTTACCATGTGTACAAGGGGGCTCCTACACTTCTCTCTCTAACCCAGACCTTTTTCCGAGCTTAAATCCATAAAATCAACTGTCTCTGATACATTCCACTTCTGTGTTGGGAGACAATTCTCCATAGGCCGCTTGCATTTCTGCACACCTTAAGTGAAGCATTAAGTGCCCTTTTGTTCCAGACTTTTTTTAAATTTGAATGCAATTTTATTGATATATATTATATAATCACATGTAACGATCGAAAGTGTGCAATTAATGATTCACAGTATCATCATATAGCTGTGCAATCATCATCACAATAGATTTTTTTTAGGAAAAATAACATTTATACAAAAAACCGATAAATTTCAAAGCACACCACAACAATTAGTTGTAGGACAGATTTCAATTTGGAATGGGTTACAGTTCCACAATTTTAGATCTTTCCTTCTAGCTGCTCTAAGACACTGGAGACTAAAAGATATATCAATATAAAGATTCAGCAGTCACATATCAATATAAAGATTCAGCAGTCATACTCATTTGTTAAACGCTACCTTCTCTGTAAAACTCTACCCTCTCCTTTGATCTTTTTCCCACTCTTTAGGACTATTTGGGCTATGCCCGTTCTAACTTTTTCATGTTGGAAAGGGCTGGCAATAATATGGGATGGGGGATGGAACTAGGTGATGTTCTGGAGAGGCTGGCCCCTCTGTGTTTCAGGACTTATCTACCCTAGGAACCCATATGGAAGTAGTAGGTTTTTGGAAAGTAATCCTAGTGCATGAAACCTTTGTAGAATTTCACATAAAGCCTTAGGTGATCTTTAGGGTTGGCAGGAATGGTTTTGGTTGGGATTTGACAAACCATGATAGGTAGCAATTTCTACCTGAAGCTTGCATAAAAGCAGCCTTCAGAGTAGCCTTTCAACTCTATTTGAACTCTCTCAGCCACTGATCAGTGTTCAAATCACTCTGGGATTTATCAGGGCATTACTCTGGACAAACCTACAAAATCTTATGCCCTACTCAATGTTCCATGTATTTATGGTGTTCAATTAAACTGTCCATATAAGTTATATTAGGTGATGCACTAGTCAAAATATATATTTTATACCAAATAAACATTTTTTGCTTTACAGACTGTCTCTTACAGCAAACAGGCTTGGAGAACAGAAATAGTGTCTCCTTCTGGAGCAAAGGGAGGTTTGCTTACTGTCCAGTATTAAAAGATTAGGAATGTCTAATGGAATTGAATTGAGAGTACGGAGAGAAAACACCAAATCTATGGACAATTAACCTTCTATAAGGCCCCCAAATCCACTGAATTGGGACAGAATAGTCTTTTCAATAAATGGGCTTGGGAGAATTGGGTGTCAACAGCCAAAAGAATGAAAGAGGACCCTTACCTTACACCCTTTACAAAATTTAATTCAAGATGGATTAATGACTTAAATATAAAAGCCAGAATCATAAAACTTCTATAAGAAAATGCAGGGAAACATCTTCAAGATCTAGTTATAAGAGGTAGCTTTTTAAACTTTACACCTAAAGCAAAAGCAGCAAAAGAAAAATAGATAAATGGGAAGTCCTTAACATCAAGAGTTTCTGTGACTCAAAGGACTTTGTCAAAAGAGGTAAAGAGGCAGCCAAAACAATGGGAGAAAATATTTGAAAACTATATATCGGATAAAGGCTTGATATCCTGTGTACATAAACCAATTATACAACTCAACAACAAAAGAACAAAAACCCAATTATAAAATGAGCACAGGAAATGAATAGACACTTTTGGAAGAGCAAATACATCTGCAAATAGTGCATGAAGAGATGCTCATTTTCATTAGTTATAAGGGAAATGCAAATTAAGATGATAATGAGATAGATAGCTCCTCACACCTATAAAACTGGCCACTGTCAATCAAACAGAAAATTTTAAGTGTTGGAGAAGATGTGGACAAACTGGAACATTTACTCACTGTTGGTGGGAATGTAAAATGGTGCAGCCACTGTGAAAAACAGTTTGGCAGTTCCTCAGAAAACTATTGGGTTGTCCTATGACCCAGCAATACCCATACTCAGTATATACCCAGAAGAGCTGAGGGCAGTGACATGAATAGATATTTGTGCACCAATGTTCATAGTGGCACTATTCACAACTGCCAAAGGATGGAAACAATCCAAGGGCACATCAACAGGAGAGTATTAAACAAAATGTGATATATACATAAGATGGAATGTTATGCAGCAGTAAGATGAAATGAGGTTCTGAAGCACGTGACAATGTGATTGAACCTTGAGAACATAATGCTGAGTGAAATACGTCAGACACAAAAGGAAAGACACTACATGAGTTTGCTATTATGACTCTGGTAAAGGCCATCTCAGAGGTTACACTGTAGAATATAGCAGACCTAGAGGTACATAAAAGCTAGAGACAGAGGAAAGAGGTTGAACCTAAATGCAAGGGAACAGATAGAAGTGCTAGTAACTAATTAGTGGGTTTACAAGTAACATTGCTACATTGAAGGTGACTATGATTGAAAGGGGATATATAGTGCCATGTATCCCACTGATTAAATCTACAATTACAAATAAGTTTTCGCACGAACTATTAAAAAGGTTTGATGGTGGACAAAGAGTTAATAGTAGAGGGGTATGGGGAAAAACTAAAAATACATGCTATGGCCAGTATTTAATAGGTAGACTTCAATAGTACCACAGCACTATCAAGGGCAACTAATTGGGGGGGGGGAGGGACAAATGATAAGGGATAGTTTTGATAGTTGGAGACATTGTATTTGCTAATTCTTTGTCATTATGGACCAATGAAAATTGTCTAAAATTGAGAGTGCTGCTGATTGTATAGCCAAGCGAGAATACTGTAAGAGATGGTGTGTTTATTTTGAACATTATCTATGATGCTATGGAGGGAGCCGAAGGGTACAATGACTGAGAAGCACAAAGACAAACTGTGATACATCTACATGATGGAATACGTACAGCTACAAAAAGGAAGGACGTAGAGAGGCACAATGAACTGAATAAACCTTGGGGACAACGTGTTACGCAAAATAAGCCAGAAACATCAGTATGTGTATGTAAGATCTCTCTCAAAAAACACTTATAAGAAAATGGGAGCCAAGATTGTAAGCCCTTATGGCAGTCACACTTAGTCTAAAGTTAGAATTGTATTTCTAGATTCTGAGACACTGAGCTGTACGTTTATCAGCTGGTATTTCTCTGGAACTTTGAGTAACTCTGTGATACCTAAGGACCAAAAATGGAATGCTGCAGGCCTGAAAATAGTATAGCTATATATAATAACAAAGTAACTGAAAAAGAGATCAGGCCTCAGTTAGAGTTTAAAATAAAGTCAGTCTGGCTGGGTCTAAGGTAAATTGGAATGTAGGGTAAAAGAATGATAGTAAATGTACTCTAGACCTTCACCTACTACATGAGATCAAAGGCAGAGAAGGTTTGTTATGTCTAGAACCTAAATTTTTGGTAACACACACTCTTAATCAATCTGTCTGGACAGCTCATTTAAACAACCCAAACTCCTGAAGTCCAGAATGGGAATGAGGCGTTGTAATTCTGTATAGCTTAATATAATACATCTCAGACTATGGTAGGATGATAATTTAAAAGTATTGGTAGAGTCCCTTGAGGGTCCAAAGGAGGGTAAGGGGTATGTATATGCATATGTAGCTATTAAACTTTCCCATCTGAGAAAGGTACCCTCTCAACCGCTGGGGACTCCCAAGAAAATAGGCCTGGATTTTGAGGCTTGCCCTTATGAAATTTATTTCTGTAGGGGAGAAGCTAATATAAGGGATGCTTTTGATTACTGAATCATTATATAGATATTTATTCCGTTTTGCTTTCTGGTATACTGTAGTAGACAGAGGGAAGTTTGTGAAATCTCTACATTGTAAACCAGCTGCCATAATTTCTGATAACTGTATAGCCTTTATCTTCTGCTCCTGTGACTGTAAAAACCTTGTGACTAACCTTCATTTGTACCCAGTTATCCAAATTTTCAACTTTAGAGTCTTGTAATCAATAAAGACTTTTATTAATGAAGGGTCTGGGGTCAGCCCAGAACCAACCCACCCCAAATGCAGTTATCTTGATAATCGAGACTGGAGCCAACAAAAGTGGGACCACCTGACATGCGCAGTAGCTTAGACTTTAACCTACAAGTCACCTATACCTCATTCCCCTATTTTCTTATGTAAGTTCTGTGACTAAGCATGTAATCAATCAGTGCATGGGCAATAATTAGATCACCTCTAATTACATCATCTGGGGCCACTGTGCTCATTACCCTAAACTCTGCCCATCTTTTTCTCTAATAAAACTATCAGAATTACTGAAGTTCAGGGAGACAGATTCTGGGCTGCTAGGTCATCTGCTGTCCTACTACACACCTAATAATAAACTCTTTCTTTGAACCCCTGTGTCTCAGAAATTGGTTATTTAGTGCGTCAGGCAAAAGAATCCCTAGCCTCTGTCCAGTGACACTACCCACAACAAGGCCGAACAATTGCTTCCAGGAAACCTCTTTGTTGCTCAAATGTGGTGTCTCTCTCTCTCTCAAGTTCAATTCCACAAGGAAAATCGTTGCCCTCCCTGCTACATGGGTCAAGCCATTCCGGCGTGGAAATCTCCCTGACGACATGGAGTATGACTCCGGGGAATGAATCTGGTCCTGGAACGGTGGAATCAGCAACACATTCCAGACCAAACGGGGGAAAAGAAGTGTAATAAAGTAAGGCATCAGTGGCCAAGAGAGATCAAATGGAGTCAAGGGGCTATTCTGGAGGCTACTCCTATGCAAGCTTCAGTTAGCTAGTGCCAATTGCCATGGTTTGTTAAACCCTAATCAACATCACTCTTGTACTCTTAAGAACACCTAGGGGGCAGGCCACGGTGGCTCAGCGGCAAGAACGCTTGCCTGCCATGCCAGAGGACCCGGGTTCGATTCCCAGTGCCTGCCCACGTAAAAAAAAAAAAAAGAACACCTAGGGCTTGAACTGAGACTCTATAAAGGTTTCATTCACTAGGTTTGCCTTCCTGGAACCTATAATTCCCAGAGGTGTCCTAGGTCAGATAAATCCTGAAACCCAGAATGACCAGCCTCTCCAAGACTATCGACTGATTAATTGCATCCTCCTATCCTTTAATGTTGACTTCCCTTCTCAACATGAAAAAGTTAGAATGGGCACTGCCCAAATATCCCTATAGATTGTGAAAAGGATCAAAGGAGAAGGGGTAGGTATAAGAGAGAGAACAGGAATTAATATCCTTTTTAACATCCAGTGTTTTGGAGCAGCTAGAAAGAAAAATCTGAGATGGTGGAATGGTTCCCATGACAACATCTGGGATCTGTCTGTAACTATTTGTTGAAGTGTGCTTTGAAAATTATTGCTTTTTTTTTCTTTGCTTTGTATATGTTATACTTTACATAAAAAACGTTTTTTAAAAAAGATTAGGGTATCCTAAACTCAGGGTTCTTCTATAATGCAATGCACTGCACGTTCAGGCATCCATCTACACCCATATCCTATCATCCCCCTGGGACTTAGGTTCAGGAAACTGCCATACATATTGAAGTTTATGCTGCCTGCCATGTGTCTGATAAGGTGTCTGACCCAGAAGATATTACAACATATTTTCTGCCAGCTTCCAGGAATTTAAGCCATGACAGTATGTTAGCTTGCAAGTAAGGTAAAATCATAGTTCTTGATTCTGTCCCACAATTAAAACCGTATGTCCCACAATTGAAACTCGACACATCCAAACTAATTCACAATGTTCTCCATCAAAGCTGACTCCTTCTGGTTCCCGATCTCAGCAAATGTTACCATCACCCAAGTCAGCTACACAACTCAACCCAGAGCAATCAAGTTCTTAAAATTGTTACTCACAGATTGCTTATCTTTACATCCTCAATAACTAATGTATTTCCTCCCTCCTTTCCATACACCATCACTGCCTTGGTTCAGGATATCCCCACCTCTTCTTAACTGAAACATCCCCTGGAATAACCTCACTGTCTCCCATCCACCCAGTCACAGCACCCAACCCATTTCATCTTCCATAGTTTAACTGAAAATGTGATGATGTCAAGCCTCTGTTTTAAAATTCTTCAACAGTTCCCCAAATTAAGGCACCTAAATCCAAGTACTAGGTATGTACCCCAAAAAATTGAAAGCAGGGACTGGAAAAGATATTCGCATACCGGTGTTCACAGCAGCATTATTCATAATTGCCAAAAGATGAAATCAACCAAAGTGTCCATCAACTGATAAATGGATAAACAAAATGTGGTATATACATACAATAGAATATTTATTATTCAGCTGTAAAAATGAATGAAATCCTGATACCTGCAACAACATGAATGCCCTTTGAAGATATAAGGCTGAGTGAAATAAGCCAGACACAAAAGGACAAATACTGTATGATCTCATTGATTTGAAACAATCAGAATAAGCAAACTCATAGAATCAGAATCTATAATACAGGTTACCAGGGCATGGGGTCGGAATAGGGAATGGGAAATTAAGGCTTAAAATGTAGAGTTCCTAGTCAGAATGACAAATGTTCTGGTAATGATGGTGGTGATGGTAGCAGAACACTGTAAAGGCAATTAATGGCACTGAAATATACATCTGAATATAATCAAAAGGGGAAATGTTAGACTGCATATATAGTAACAGAATAATTTTTTTTTTTTAAATCCATGGAACTATACTACACAAACAGCTAACCCTAAGTTAAACCATGGACTGACAGTACAATTATAAAAATGGACTATCATCAATTGTAACAAATGTTCCATACTAATGCAAGGTGTAGTGGTGGGATGGTGATAAATGGGAATCCTGTATATTATGCATGATTGTTCTGTAAACCCAAAACTTCTTAATAAAGAAAACACATATAAAAAAAAAAATTCAGGTGCCTAAATGAAGGAGTTTTGCATGTAAACTTGAACAGCTGGATTTTACTGTAAGTGATATAGGGATGTACTGAAGAACCTAAACCCTCCCCATTTCTTAGCTTCCTCCTCTCCTGCTACTTTCTTACATGTGCCCTTCACTTCTGTCATTTCAAACAAGGTGTCTCTCTTTTATGAATGCCTGTCTTTGTGACTCTGTAAACCCCAACTCCACTGGGTAGTTCCCTGATACTTGTCCTTTAAAAGCTCAAGAGTCAACTTCCTCTGAGAAAATTCTTAGCTCCCAAATTGATATTGATGCCCCACTTGTGCACTGCATACGAGAATAAAACCAACAGATGTGGGAAGCATTCAATATTTGCCGAATGAAAGAATCAACAGAATATTTCATTACTCAAAAAAAAAAAAAAAAGACAGTATGGGCCCTACTGTACTTTATAAATGAAGTACATGTCTGTCTCCCTTAATGGATTATAAATTACCTGAGAACAAAGCATCATTTAACTTCAATTCCACTGTATAAGTAGGTGCTCAAAAACATTTGTCAAACTGGCATAAAAAATTGATTTTCGTCTATTTTTGTTGTATTTGTCTATTTTGTTGAATTTGTAGAGCTCGAAACACAGCTGACATGGAAGGCCACAAAATAGAAGCAGGCTTAACACTAAATTTCCTCTGGAAATACTCTAAATTCCCAGTCTATTTACTGTCCACCTTATTTTCTAGTACCAGAGTCTCAAACCATCACACTTTCCACTTATACTGCCTCCAAGATGGGTCAAAATAATAAGACCTAGTGAATCATCAATCACCAATACAGCTATTTCAAGAGGACAGAGATATTTTAAAGGCAAACAATACCTGGATCAGAGAGGACTTCTTTAGCAGCTGCTATGTCAATGAACTTTTTCTCAGCTTTTTTCTTTTCTTCTTCATTTTGGAAATTATCTGGATGCCACTGCAGTGCTAATTTTCGGTATGCTTTGATGATTTCTTGCTTTTTGGCATTTCTGGAGGGTAATAAAATTAATTAATACTCATAAGTTTAATAAATGTCCAGTAAAATGCCATAAAAAAGGAGCAGCCAGTTAAGTTCCCAATGGCACATTAACAACTTGGTTTTCCCAGTAGTTCCTATAGTATCATATAGCAAACATTCAACATATAGTTCTGGATGATCTTCACTAAAATTATAATTTGACTGGGAATAAATAAAATGTTCCTGATCTTTACAATTTGGTCTTTTAAAAAAGTGACATAAGCCCATTCTTAAACCTTCTGATCTTCTAAGCTACCATGATGCAATTCTTGGCATTAGAAAAGCATATTTTGACTTTAAATTCCACTTTATATTTCTCTTCTGAATTAGCTTACTTAATTCAGACTTTTGAGGGAAAGACTGATGGTACACTTGGTCAGGGAAGGTGAATCTTATATAAAAGCAGATACTAAGTAAATTACACACTTCCCAGTTCCTGCATGCTAATTATAAAAGTGCTACCTTATTTTTAGGCCTAGAGAAGGATTTTTCTTTTCCTTTTCTCTACCAGCTTCTCCCTCCCACCCCAAAAAAGAAAGCTCATTCCTACCTTTTTACCCTTTTTAAAAATCTAGGTTTAGTACTTATTCATGCCACAATGTCATTTTTCTGTCACCAATCACTAACTCTCCACTACTGCATGACTGGTCTCTGTCAAATAAATTTACCTATAACATATTCAAAATAGCTTTGTGATATTAAAGACTGTTAGGGCTTAATCTACATGACTGAAATTACATAAGTAAAGGAAGCAAATTGGGAGAGGGAATCAGGAAGGGAAGAAGAACACTGATACGATTTAAAACAGAGTTGATTAAAAAATGGCAATGCAAATGTTAAATACAGATTAACAATTCACCTTTTTACTCCCAAGATTTTGTAATAATCTCTTTTCTGCGATTGTTTCAATAGTCTTTGTGCTTTCTCTAGCCCTTCCCGAATCTGTTGATCATTTTCATTGTGTTCCTGAGCAGTTTCATAATCTTGAATAGCTGTTAAAATATATTTAAGATAATGCTGTTAAGGGGAATTATAACTGGTTACTTTTATTTACCCTGCAGAATTGATATAAAAGTCATCATCCCCAACGGTGATATCACCTTGAGAAATTTGTTCAAAAACTTACAAAAGGCATAATTAAGGCTGCACTTTGGGAGCTTATTACTCCCATTCAACAAAATTCACTGCTGTTTATTTGTCTACCCTCCAACATTATCTTCCCCACACCTAGGAGGTATTTTAACATCAGCTCTTTGTACAAAGCAATCTTACCACCACTAAAGTTGAAGTGATTGCTACATAAGGAAAATAAGACAGTGGCAAAGAAAATCTGCTTAGTCAGCTACAGGTCCATAGTTCAGAAGAAACAGGATTAGAAACACCACAGGAGAAACTGTCAGCAATCCTGACGACAAAGTCATCCATTGGTTTAAACACAAACTCTTACAAATTTGATTTTAAAAATGTATCTATCAAAACAGAAAAACATACACAGTCCTGATATGAGAACTCCAATAACACTCTACATTGCATCTTTTATTTTAGTTTAAATATTTAGAAAATACAAGGCATTTTAAGTACCTAATATACAGAAACGCATTACTATACCAGACCTGAAACTGCTGTCTTTAGAGAGGGATGCTAGCAAGTTTGGCCACAACTGGTGTCTGGATTTCAGGTGTGTTCCTGCCATTCCATAATTGAAAGTGTTTCACTGTGTCTAAACTGTCTGTACAAACAATGTGGTTTAGGCTTTCCTTCTGGGGTCAGGAATTTTCATAGTGCTAGACAGTGGTTGTCTACATGACCAGTCCCCAATAAAAACCTTGGGACTGAATCTGTAATAAGCTTCCACAGTAGACAGCATTTCACACATTGCTATAATACGGTGGAAGAATTTAACATGCCTATGCAATGCCACTGGGCAGGGACTCTTGGAAGCTCATGTCTGGTTTCCTTCAGGCTTCATTATGTGTCTTTTCCCTTTGCTGATCTTGCTTGGTAACCCTTTGCTGTAATAAATCTTGTACTTGCCATCAGTACAACTATATGCTGAGTTATGTGCATCCTCCTAGTGAATAACCAAACCTGGTGGAGCATGGGAGAGTAGTGGTCTTGAGAACCGCCAACAAAAATATTTTCTTAATTTGCTTCATAAGCAGACAACTCAACTGATGGATTGTTTGCTTCATAGGCAGACAACCCAAATGATGGACTGCTGGGTTCAGATGCTAGTTTTTATGGAAATGCACTTCACATTGGCAAAAGACATCTATCTGGATAACATGCCCAGGGATCTTGAAAAGAGCTAATCCTCAAATGGGTTTTAGAAGGCACCTCAGACAAAGCAAAATGAGAAAAACAGAGCAAAGCTGAGAAATTTAGTTAGCTTGGACTACACACAAAAAATGAACCTTTGGCCTATGTGGTGACTGGCCATCCATCTCAGCAAAGGAGCTCCAAAGTTGCCAAGGCTGTGGACACAAGTTTGGGCCCCAAATAAACAACTCGGTGCCCCCATCTCAGTTTGTTTCCATAAGTTTCGATCACTGCAGGCATTCAAGAATCGCATAAGAAACCTAAATAGTGTGCTTTGCACATAATGATCAGTAAATGTTTGTTGAATTCACAAATGGAAAGCATATAGATGAAAATCCATCAACACTGTGTGAGGATGGGTAGGGTGGGGGGAATGGAAAACCCTTCAAACTTTTATCTAACAATCTAATTTCTGCCTCAATGCATGAACATATTAAATATCAATACTGATACTGAACATTAAATATTACCATGACCCAACTCACAGGAACATCATAAAATACGTTTTCCCAATTTAGTTCACAAACAAAACCATCATCAGTAGCAGTGAGATTTACCTTTACAATTAATACCCATAGCACTTAATATTATAGCCTGGCAAGGAAATGCACTTTGAAAGAATTTTAAAAAGGGGAAAATGAGTCAATATATACAACTTTTCTACTTACACAAATTCTGCATTTAAAACATGTTTTCATTCTTAAATGCTCAAACCGTCCCCCTCAAGGCAGAGTTTTATATCATATCTTTTATTAATACTTAAAGTTGATACATTTTCCCAATATAAGGAAAATGTAAAATTATGGTTGTTTCTTAAATTCATATGATTATTAGGTAGGCAACTAATTAGAAACATATATAAATGATGTAAGACTTCCCACAAACATAAACAAGAATATTTTTAGTATTTTCTCAGATTCCTTAGTTTAAAGGAATTAGAATTCACATTCAAGAAAAGTAAAGGATACTCAATTATGCTTATAACTTAACCTAAACTGACCAGTTTTGAAAAGTAGAAAAAGCCACAAATATTAAGGCCCCAGATAAAACTATTAAATTATATATTAGCTCATTTGTTTTCCAACCTCTGAATCTGAAAAATCTTACTCATCCTAAATTTTTTCCCACATCCCCCTCATTCACATTCTTAATAAGCAATGCTTATATCCAGATCAAGATGACAGATTAAGTAAGCATAGGAGTTTGCCTGCCCTCCTTCCCACTATCCTGCTGAAACGACAAAAAAAAGAGAGCATAGGTGGGGAGGAGGTGTGTGCAAGGATAGTTCAGTGGTAGAATTCTCACCTGTCATGTGGGAGACTGAGGTTCAATTCCCAGCCAATGCATTCCCAAAACAACAAACCAACAAAAATTCAACAAATGGTGCTGCAAAAATGGGATACTCTCATGGAAAAAGAATGAAATGTGACCCCCGCCATACAGCATACACACAAAAAAAGAGAATGCAACCATGGCAGTACTGAACACAACAGACCAGAAATTTTGATAAATTTCTAGAAGTCAGAAAGCAAACTGGATAATATTAATATTGAATAAACCTAAGTAGAGAAAACTCACAATCCAAAACACACACTGATTAAGACCCTAGCAGATTTGGAAGCCATTCATTTTGCCAAGGATTCTAAACTTAATAAGCAGGAAGCAACAATCAAAGGAACTGATCAGATGACTAAGGAGTAGCTGGACAAGATTTCCAACCTTGGCCCAAGAACATTAGTTTCTAAATAGACTGGAAGACGTATATGTGAAAATCCCCTCATGTGGCTGCTGGGACGAGGAAGAGAAGCCAAACAGAGCCTAAGGGCGCTCAAGACCTTGACAAAAGACGTATAACAAAAAAGGGAATGGAAAGTAAAGTCTTGCTCATTCTGGCTACTGAGCAAAATGGTAAGAGCCCTAAAGGGAAGTCCCTTAAGAGTAGGCCCTCCCCACTTAGAGCCTGACATGAGCTCCCAATAGTTCCAGTTTACACCATCACTCCTCTAAAAATCTTAAGAGATCCTTTTAGAGTACAACAGATCTCTACTATAAACATGGCTGCATGGAACATAACTTTCTCCTTCTCCTTGATATCATACAAAAGAAACAAAGTAAATGAAAAAAAAAAACATGCAATCTCCATTTTTAGGAAAGCAGTTCAAAGAATCAAACTGCACAAGGGCTGCTAAGATCAGCTAGTATCAGCTACGAACCCAAGATGAAGAGGGTAAGCAAATAATAAGATAACCCATTATTTCCCACAAGTATGGGTTCTCCCTAAATGACAAACTATATACTTTGTTTATTACAAGAACTACAAAATCTAGAGCAGACCCAGTAGAGATAAAGCAGAGGACAAATTGGGGAGAAAACAGAAGGAAAGAAGAGGAGAAAACAATGACAAAAAAACAACAAAATAGACTTGTGGCAGCAGATCTCAGAAAACACCAGCAAATATATGCTCTGTGAAGGTGAGGGGCTCACCCTGAAGTGCAAAAGATATGCCCCTTTGGTGTAGCAAAGGAAGAGTGTAGAGGAGCGAGCAGGCCTGGCAGCAGACGACCTCCTGGACACAGTTTGGTTCAGAGAAGCAGAGAGGGCAGGACTATACAGAAAAGCCATTTTAGCAGGAAGCAGAATGTCTCTGTGGAAACAGTGAAGCAGAGAGTATTGCAATTGTTAAGTACAGAAGGCTATCCTGACCCCAGCATCCCCTTACCTTTACACACATGCACCAACCCACAGGAATTTCCCACAAACAGCTGGAGCAGGATAATCTAATTCATTTTATAATGAGTAATAAACTTAAGAAAACAAAAAATGAGTTGTCACAGCATCAATTCAAAGGTATTTAATTTTGAAATTAAAACATGAAAAGAGCACTAAAACTTACCTGATAAAGAACATGCATCAAAAAAACATAGCCAGGGTGGGCCATGGTGGCTCAGTAGACAGAGTTCTAGCTTACCATGCCAGAGACCCGGGTTCGATTCCCGGTGCCTGCCCACGCCAAAAAAAAAAACATAGCCAAAGAATACATGAAAATGCTGGCCAAACATTATGACATGAATTCTTAAAATTTAATAATCCAATCACACCTACTAAGGATGATCACATAACAGAATAAGAACTCAGGATAAGATAGACAGCAAAGAGATAAAAATATAAGCAGTCGGAACTTAGGAAAAATAAGAACAAATCAAAATTATCATATAAGTGAAGATAAAATGAGAAAGAGTACAAGGGAGAACATATGGAGAAAAAAACAGAACCTATCAAAATGAAATGGAAATAAAGAGTTAAAAGAATTAGAGAAAAAATTATACTACAGGTGATAGGCAAAGGAAATACAATCTAGTCATAATTGGATCCTTAAAGAAAAAACAACAGAACAAAACATTTCATATTAAATTTAAGAAAACTTTCCTGAAATGAAAAATGACTCCTATATATTGAAAGGGCAGTCAGTGCCAGTCTAACTGACTGGGAATAGGCAACACTGACACATGTCTTAGTATAATTAATAGGCTTGAAAGATAAGGACTCAGGTTAGCAAGGCCAAAAAACCAAACCAAAACAAAACTTGGCCCCAGATTTTCCATGGCAATATTCAATGCCAAAAGAGAGAATGGAACAATACATAAAGATACACAGAAAAGGTATGAGCCAAGGATTTTATTATCCAACTAAGCTGTCCCCTCAAGTATAAAAGGTTCAGACATATAAGAACAATCAAGAAAAATTTTCCCATGAGTGTCTTTTGATGAAACTACTATAGGATGAACCTGCCAAGAGATGGCCAGGGGAATGATGACCAAAGAAGCGATGGCACACATTGGATATGTTTAATGTGGAACCGAGACTCGGGCAAGCCAAGGAATTTCAGTGACAGAGCAACATGTATGCCCCGACTGTGTAGAAGGAATATAGCTAACAAAAAAATGGGAGAAAACAGGGGAGAGAAGGTAAGAAGGAGAATAAGTTCAGTAATTCCAAACTGAATAGCTGAAGCAATCAGAAAACACCACCTTATTTGACAACTCAAGTAATAGTACAAAGGTAAATATCTGAGAGAATTTCATTGACAAGGATTAAGTGGTAGAAAAAAGGGAAGGAAGAAGAAACATGCTAGCATTGTTCCTCAGTGCAGGAAACTAATATATTGTGACAAAGACGGTCTTTCTTTCTCTTGACCAAGCTGCCAGTCTTACTCCCAGTGACCCCTCCCCACCACCTCCCCCTCCCTGACTATCTTGACAGCACTCTAGAAGCTGTGGCACTACAGAGAAAAACAACTTGGACTGCAGGGAGGGAAGAAAGGAAAAAAAAGACAAACTCGGATCCTAATTATTCTATATTTCAAATTCGCCCCCAACATCCTCCTCCTTCCTCCCTCTCATCTAGAGTACCCATGCCCCTGAGACGCCCTGAATGGGTAGTTATCTCCCTCCTCCTCCTCACTTTCAGCTCTTATAGACTCCAAGTAGCCTAATTACTGCAGAGAAAAACATTCTGAACCAATGGTCCTAATCACAATCTCAGTAAATCTCTCCCCCACCTCGGTATAACCAAGTTGTCCTAAATGGAGCCTCAGTAAATCTCTCATCCAGCCCAGTGCTCAATCCCTTACTATCACCCAGGTTTCTTCTCCAACCTAGTCTCAGCCCTTAAAACACTTGCTGTCCTTTGCTGAATTTTATTCTCTTTCCCCCACAGTCCTTAAATGAAGCCATCCTTATCTAACATTGTCTGGTGTGGTTTTTCTTTGACAACAGATATTGCCCAAAGGAAGAGGACTAAGTTAATAAAACAGTAAAAATCACCAAGAACAAAAATGCAAACCTTTCTAAATATCAGAATAGTATACAAAATAACACAGGCCAAATAGCAAACAATTTCGGCAAAACAGAATGACAGAAGTCAGGCCAAACATATCCGTTAATAAACGTAAATGTGCTTAAATCACCTATTTAAAAAAACTTCATATTGGCCCACGAAGCAAAACCCAGCTCTATGCAAGAGAGACACTTGAAACAAAGCAAGTTTTAAAAGTTTAAAATAAAAATATGGTCAAAGTTTTACCAGGAAAATGCAAACAAAGTTTGATTTACATTCAGATAAATTAGAAAAACATTGAAAAGGAAAGATGAATGCAATCCAAGTGTCCATCAACCAATGAATGGATAAACAAAATGTGGTATATACATACAATGGAATATTATTCGGCCATAAAAAGGAATGAAGTCCTGATACATGCGACAACATAGATGACTCCTGAAGACATCAGATTGAATGAAATTCACTAGTCTCAAAAAGACAAATATTGTATGACGTCACTGATTTGAAACAATCAGAATAAGCAAATACATAAAGTCAGAATCTAGGGTATAGATTACAGAGACAGGAGGGGAAAGGAAATGGGAAGTTAAGGCTTAAAATGTACAGAGTTTCTATTTGGAATGATGGAAATGTTTTGGTAATGGATGGTGGTGATGGTAGTACAACATGTTAACACAATTAACAGGCACATACTAAACAGTCTGTCAAATGTTAAAGAGAAGCAGAAAAATCCTGAAAGCGGCAAGAATAAAACAATCTACTACATACAAAGGAAACAAATAAAACTGAGTTCAGAGTACTCAACTAGCACCCTGGAGGCAAGAAGGCAGTGGGATGATGCATTCAAAATTCTGAATAAGAAAGACTTCCAGCCAAGAATTCTGAACCCAGCCAAATTGTCCTTCAAAACTAAGGGATAGTAAAGTTTTCACAGACAAAGAAGTCCTGAAACAATTTTTCAATAAGAGACCGACTTCACAAGAAATACAAAAAGGAGTTCTGCCAGCTGAAAAAAAAAACAAACAAACAAGAGAGGGGGAGTGGGGAGTGGGGAGGAGGGCCCAGGATTGAAGAGTACCACTAAGGGTAATTTAAAGAATACAAAGAGAAAGAGGGAAAACAATACATAGATCTGACAAATAAAAAGATAAGATGGCAGATTCAAGAACTTTTCAGTAATAACTGTGAATATTAACAGACTAAATTTACCAATTAAAAGATACAGATTAGCAGAATGGATGAAAACATAATCCAGCTATATGCTGCTTACAAGAGACTCATTTTAGACACAAGGATACAAATAGATGGAAAGTGAAAGGATGGAAAAAGATTTTCCACGCAAGTTGTAACCAAAAAAGCTGGAGTAGTTACACTAATATCGGACAAAATAGACTTTAAATGTAAAGATTTCATAAGAGACAAAGAAGGACACTATATACTAATTAAAGGGTCAATTCACCAAGAAGATATAACAATCATAAATGTTTATGTTCCCAATAAAGGAGCTCCAAACTACATGAGACAGACATTGGCAAAACTGAAAGAAGCAATAGATGTTTCAACAATAATAGTAGGAGACTTCAATACACCACTCTCCTTTACAGATAGAACAACCAGGCAGAAGATCAACAAGAAAATAGGGAAGTTAAATAACTTGATAAATGAATTGGACCTAACAGACTTATACAGTTCATTGCACCCCAAAGCACAAGGATATACTTTCTTCTCTAGTGTTCACGGAACATTCTGTAGGATAGATCATATGGTGGGGCACAAAACTGGTCTTTTACAAATGTAAAAATATTGAAATTATTCAAAGCACTTTCTCTGATCAGAATGGGATGAAGCTGGATCTCAATAACCACCAAAGAATGAGAATATTCACAAATAAGTGGAGATTAAATAACACACCCTTAAACAATCAGTGAGTCAAAGAAGATATTGGGAGAGAAATCAGTAGCTTTCGGTAGATGAATGAAAATAGGAATACAACTGATAAAGAAAGTATGGAAGGCAGCAAAGGCTGTGCTGAGAGGGAAATTTATTGCCCAAAATGCCTATATTGGAAAACAAGAAAGGGCAAAAGTCGAGGGCTTAACAGCACACCTGGAAGAACTTAAGAAAGAACAGCAGGGCGGCTGCCGTGGCTCAGCGGGCAGGGCTCCGACCTGCTGTGCTGGAGGTCTGGAGTTCGATCCCTGGTGCCTCCTGCCCATATGCAAATTAAAAAAAAAAAAAAAAAAGAATAGCAAACTAACCCCAAAGCAAATAGAAACAGAGAAATAACAAAGATTAAAGAAGAGATAAATCAGCAACTGGACAGACAGTGTATCCCAGCCTGGACCAAGTGGAACAGCTGCAAGTCCCCCCAGAATCGTGAGTTCCCGAAGCCATGGTGGCCAGTGCCCCTCCCCCACAAGCTACTTCCCAGAGGGGAAAGGAAAGAAACTTTACCAGAAGCAGGGGCTGAGCACAACAAAACTCCAATGTGGAATTAATTCACAAATTCTGACTACTAAAAATAGGCCTGCAGCTCATCTGAACCTGGTGAAAGCAGAAGTTGCTGATTTTGCCCCAGTGTAAAGGGGGTAGGAAAAGGAAAAAAGAAACAGGTTTTTTGGATCAGATAGCACATAATACTTAAAAGGGTCTGGGCACTGAAGGAAAGGAGGGGGCACACAGGATCTGAAGGTACACAAAGCAACATACCAACTTAAACTCTTGATTGGCAAACCTGAGGAAAGGGGTCCTGCTCTGAGAAGGATTTTTCTCTTTCTTTTTTGTGGCTGGGTTTCTACAAAGGCTTGACTGCCTTTGGATACAGTGACAGGGCTTCTCAGGCTGTAACTGCCCCAGGCATAGGCAGAAACAAGCTTATTTGAGAGCTTGTCTGGAGCCTGTGCTTTCCCCAGGGGAGGAGCGGGACCCACCACCTTGAAGGAGGTGGATTCCCTCCTTCAAGGAATTCAGACACCAGGGTTTGGAAATTTGAAGCGATTAAAGCCAGCCTACAACCTCTCCTCTGTCACCACCACACCCCCAGCAGGGAGAGTCTGCCAAAGTTAAAGGTACCGCATCATCTTATGCTGGTGGGACCTGCAGGCAGATAAGCGCCACATACTGGGCGGGATAAGAAAAACAGAGTCCAGAGACTTCACCGTAAAGTCTTTCAACCTGCTGGGTCTCACCTTCAAGGAAAACTGACACAGGTGACTCTTTCCTCCTGACAGGAGGACAGTTTAGTCTGGGAAAATCTGGCTGGGGTCTATAATACCTAAGTAGACACTACTACCCAATAGATGGGAACATCTACACAGAGGATCAATAAAGAAACAGAGAATTGGAATAATAGAATAAATGAGCTAGACTTAACAGACATTTATAGAACATTACACTCCACAACAGCAGGATACACCTTTTTCTCAGGTGCTCATGGATTATTCTCAACAACAGACCACATGCTGGGTCACAAAGCAAATCTTAATAAATTTAAAAAGACTGAAATCATACAAAACACTTTCTCAGATAATAAAAGAATGATGGTGGAAATCAACAATAGGCAGAGTACCAGAAAATTCACAAATACATGGAGGCTTAACAACACACTCTTAAACCATCAGTGGGTCAAGGAAGAAATTACAAGAAAAATCAGTAAATATCTTGAGGTAAATGAAAATGAAAACACAATGTATCAAAATTTATGGGATGCAGCAAAAGCAGTGCTAAGAGGGAAATTAATTGCCCTAAATGTCTATAACAAAAAAGAATAAAGGGCAAAAGTTCACTGTCCACTTGGAAGGATAGAGAAAGAACAGCAAACTAACCCCAAAGCAAGCAAAAAGAAAGAAAGAATGACAATTACAAAAGAAATAAATGGAACTGAGAACATGAAAACAATCGAGAAAATCAACAAAAGCACAACTTAGACTATGAGAAAATCAATAAGACTGGTGGACCCTTAGTGAGGTTGACAAAAAGAAGAAGAGAGAAGATGCAAATAACTAAAATCAGAAATGGAAGAGGAGACATAACCACTGACCCCACAGAAATAAAGGAAGTAATGAGAGGATACTATAAACAACTTCATGCAAATCAACTCAACAATGTAGATGAAATGGACAACTTCCTAGAAAGGCATGAACAACCAACATTGACTTGAGAAGAAATATAGACAGCCTTAACAAACCAATCACAATAAAGAAATTGAATCAGTCATTAAGAAGCTCCCCAAAAAGAAAAGTTCAGGACCAGATGGCTTCACATGTGAATTCTACCAAACATTCCAGAAAGAATTAGTACCAATCCTGCTCAAACTCTTCAAAAAAATTGAAAATGAGGGAAAGCTACCTAACTTATTCTATGAAGCCAACACCACCCTCATACCAAAACCAGACATAGATATTACAAAAAAAGAAAACTACATACCAATCTCTATAATGAATATAGATGCAAGAATCTTCAACAGAATTCTTACAAATTGAATCCAGCAGCACATTAAAAGAATTAGACATGATGACTAAGTAGGATTCATCCCAGGTATGCAAGGATGGTTCAACATGAGAAAATCAATTAATGTAATACACCATATCAACAAATCAAAGCAGGAAAACCACACGATCATCTTGATTGATGCAGAGAAGGCATTTGACAAAATTCAACATCCTTTCTTGTTGAAAACACTTCAAAGAATAGGAATATAACGGAACTTCCTCAAAATGATAATTGGAATATATGAAAAACCCACAGCTAACATCATCCTCAATGGGGAAAAACTGAAAAGTTTCACCCTAAGATCTGGAACAAGACAAGGATGTCCACTATCATCACTGTTATTCAACACTGTGTTGGAAGTTCTAGCCAGAGCAATTAGACAAGAAAAAGAAATACAAGGCATCAAAATTGGAAAGGAAGAAGTTTTACTTCTTCACAATTCTTCTTTACAATTGTCCATTGCCCCAAATAGCTAAAAGTATCCTGCAAAAAAAAAAATGAAGTTGGAGGTGTCATGCTACCTGACTTTAAGGCGTATTATGAAGCTACAGTGGTCAAAACAGCATGGAACTGGCATAAAGATAGACATACTGACCAATGGAGTAGAATAGTGTTCAGATATAGATACTGTCATCTACGGACAATTGATCTTTGATAAGGCAGTCAAGCCAACTCACCTGGGACAGAACAGTTTCTTCAATAAATGGTGCCTAGAGAACTGGATATCCATATGCAAAAGAATGAAAGACGATCCATACCTCACACCCTATACAAAAATTAACTCAAAATGGATCAAAGACCTACACATTAGCTCTAAGACCATAAAACTATTAGAAGAAAATGTAGGGAAATAGCTTATAAATCTTATACTAGGAGGTGGTTTCCTAGACCTTACACTCAAAGTACAAGCACTGAAGAAAGAAAGAAAGAAATGGGAATTCCTCACAATTAATCTCTTTTGTGCATCAAAGAACTTCGTCAAGAAAGTAAAAAGACAGTCTACAAAATGGGAGACAATATTTGGAAACAATATATCAGATAAAGGTCTAGTATCCAGAATATATAAAGAGACTGTCAACACAACAACAAAAAGACAGACAACCCAATTACAAAATGGACAAAAGACTTGAACAGATACTTCTCAGAAGAGGAAATACAAATGGCCAAAAGGCACATGAAGAGATGCTCAACTTTCATGGCTGTTAGGGAAATGCAAATCAAAGCCCCAATGAGATATCATCTCATACCCACCAGAATGGCCATTATCAATAAAACAGAAAACAAGTGCTGGAGAGAATGTGGAGAAAGAGGCACACTTATCCACTGCTGGTGGAAATGAATGTAATATGGTACATCTGCTGTGGAAGACAGTTTGGTGGTTCCTCAGGAAGCTAAATATAGAAATGCCATATGACCTGGCAATATCATTGTTAGGTATCTACTCAGAGGACATGAGGGCAAGGACACAAACGGACATTTGCATACCAATGTTTACAGCAGCATTAATTACAATTGCGAAGAGATGGAAACAGCCAAAATGTCCATCAACAGACATGTGGCTAAACAAACTGTGGTATATACATATGATGGAATATTATGCAGCTGTAAGACAGAATAAAGTTATGAAGTATGTAAGAACATGGATGGACCTTAAGGATATTATGCTGAGTGAGATTAGCCAGAAACAAAAGGACAAATACTGAATGGGCTCACTGATATGAACTGACATTAGTGAATAAACTTGGAGAATTTAATTGGTAACAGAGACCATCAGGAGATAGAAATAGAGTAAGATATTGGGTAACTGGAGCTGAAGGGATACAGATTGTGCAACAGGACTGATTGTAAAAACTCAGAAATGGACAGCACAATACTACCTAACTGTAATACAATTATGTTAAAACACGAAATGAAGCTGAATTTGAGAATGATAGAAGGAGAAGGGCTGGGGACACAAATGAAATCAGAAAGAAAGACAGGCGATAAAGACTGAGGTGGTACAATCTAGGAATGTCTAGAGTGTATAATGATAGTGACTAAACGCACAAATTTAAAAAATGTTTTTGCATGAGGAAGAACAAAGGAATGTCATTAGTGCAGGGTGTTCAAAATAAATGGTAATTAATATTTTAAAATTTTAACTTATGTGTGAGACTAAACGAAAAAGTGTCTATTTGGCACAAAATTTGTATTTTGACTAGTGCATTTCCTAATATAACGTATGTAGACAGCTTAATTGAAAACCATAAGTACATGGAACCTTGAGTAGGGCATGAGATTTTGTTGGTTTGTCCAGAGTGATGCCCTAATAAATCCCAGAGGGATTTGAACAGTGAATAAAAAAGTATTTGCAAAGTCGCTTCTGGGAACAGTGAGAAAGGGGGGAAATTCAACTTCCCCAAGTTGAATTCTTGGTATTTTCACAAGCAGTGGGGACAACCTAAGCAGTAGACTGAGCCCCCAATCTTGGGGTTTGTTCACATGAAACTTAACCCTACAAAGGATAGGTCAAGCCAACATAAAATTAGGCCTAAGAGTCAACCCCAGAGAACCTCTTTTGTTGCTCAGATGTGGCCTCTCTCTTTAGCCAACATAACAAGCAAACTTACTGCCCTCCCCCTGGGTACGTGGGCCATGACTACCAGGGGTGTGGACCTTCCTGGAAACGTTGGTCGGAAATCCTAGAATGAGCTCAGACTCAGCATCAAGGGATTAAGAAAACCTTCCCCCAAAAGGCGGAAGAGTGAAATCAGACAAAATAAAGTGTCAATAGACGAGATATTCCAAACAGAGTTAAGAGGTCATCCTGGAGGTTATTCTTACGCATTAAACAGATATCACCTTGTTAGTCAAGATGTAATGGAGAGGCTGGAGGGAACTGCCTGAAAATGTAGGCTGTGTTCCAGTAGCCATGTTTCTTGAAGATGATTGTATAATGATATAGCGTTCACAATGTGACTGTATGATTATGAGAACCTGTGTCTGATGCTCCTTTTATCTACCTTATCAACAGATGAGTAAAACATATGGAATAAAAATAAATGACAGGGAGAACAAATGCTAAATTTAGATTGAAATGCTAGTGATCAATGAAAGGGAGGTTAAGGGATATGGAATGTATGTATGGTCTGTTTATCTTTGTATTTCTTTTTCTGAATTGCTACAAATGTTCTAAGAAATGATCATGATGATGAAAATGCAACTATGTGATGATACAGTGAATTACTGATTATATTTGTAGACTGGAATGATCATTAAAAAGAAGAACAATAGAAAGAATCAATAAAACCAAAAGTTGGTTCTTTGAGAAAATCAATAAAATTGATGAGCCACTAGGAAGAATGAAAATGAAAAACAGAGAAAGGATGCAAATAAACAAAATCAGAAATGAGAAGGGGTGCATTACCACAGACCCTGAAGAAATAAAAGAAATCATAAGAGAATACTATGAACAGCCATACACCAACAAAGTAGACAACTTAGATGAAACAGACAAATTCCTGGAGACACACAAACAAACTACACTGACTCAGGAAGAAACAGAAAATCTCAACAAACCAATCACAAGTAAAGAGATTTAATCAGTCATCAAAAATCTTCCTACAAAGAAAAGCCCAGGACCAGATGGCTTCACAGGAGAATTTTATCAAACATTCCAAAAAGCACTAACACCAATCCAGCTCAAACTTTTCCAAAAAATTAAGGAAGAAGGAACTCTACCTAACTCATTTTATGAAGCTAACATCATTTTAATACCAACACCGGGTAAAGATGCTATAAGAAAGGAAAGCTACAGGTCAATCATCCTAATGAACATAGATGCAAAAATTCTCAATAAAATATTAGCAAATTGACTCCAATAACACATTAAAAGAATTAAACACCATGATCAAGTGGGGTTTATACCAGGAATACAAGAATGGTTCAACACAAGAAAATCAATTAATGTAATATAGCACATTAACAAATCGAATGGGAAAAATCACATGATCATATCAATTGATGCTGAAAAAACATTTGAAAAAATTCAGCATCCTTTTCTGACAAAAACACTCCAAAGATAGGAATCAAAGGTAACTACCTCAATATCATGAAGGGAATATATGAAAAACCAACAGCCAGTATCATACGCAATAGAGAGAGGCTGAAAATCTTTTCCCAAAGATCAGGAATAAGACACGGATGCCCACTGTCACCACTATTATTCAACATTGTGCTTGAAGTTCTAGCTAGAGCAATCAGGCAGGACAAAGAAATAAAAGGCATCCAAATTGGAAAGGAAGAAATAAAACTCTCTCATTATTTGCAGATGCTTTGATACTATACTCGGAAGATCCTGAGAAATCTACAGCAAAGTTACTTGAGGTAATAAACAAATTCAGCAAGGTATTGGGATATAAAATTAATGTGCAAAAATCAGTAACATTTCTATACACAATCAATGACCTAGCTGAGAAGTCAGTTAAGGAAAAAATTCCATTCAAAATAGCAACTAAAAGAATCAAGTATTTAGGAATGAGCTTAACAAGGGGCATAAAGGACTTGTACCCAGAAAACTACATAACATTGCTAAAAGAAATCAAAGGAGATCTAAATAGTTGGAAAGATATTCCCTGCTCATGGATAGGAAGGCTAAATATAGTTAGGATGTCATTTCTCCCAAAATTGATCTACAGAGTCAACACACTACCAATCAAAATTCCAACAACATACTTTAAAGATTTGGAAAAGTTAACTACCAAATTCATCTGGAAGGGAAAGAGACCCCAAATAGCTAAAAAGCATCCTAAAAAAGAAGAACGAAGCAGGAGGATTAACACTCCTTGACTTTAAAACTTATTATAAAGCCACAGTGGTCCAAACAGCATGGTACTGGCACAAAGACAGAAGCATTGACCAATGGAATTGAATTGAGAGTGCAGAAATAGACCACCAAATCCATGGTGAACTGATTTTTGACAAGGCCCGCAAATCCTCTGAACTGGGACAAAATAGTCCTTTCAATAATTGGGCACGGAAGAACTAGGTATCAATAGTCAAGAGAATGAAATAGGACCCCTATCTTACACCCTACCCAAAAATGAACTCAGAGTGGATTAAACACCTAAATATAAGAACTAGCACCCTAAAGCTTCTAGAAGAAAATGTAGGGAAACATCTTCAAGACCTAGTAATAGGATGTTGCTTCCTAAACTTTACACCCAAGCACAAGCAACACAAGAGAAAATAGATAAATGGGAACTCCTCAAAATCAAATGCTTGTGCAACTCAATAGACTTTGTCAAGATGAAGAGGCAGGAGACTTAGTCAAAAAGGTGAAGAGGCAGCCAATTCAATGGGAGAAAATATTTGGAAATCACATATCAGGCAAAGGTTTGATTTCCTGTATATACAAAGAAACCATACAACTCAACATCAAAAGAACAAACAACCCAATTATAAAATGGGCTAAAGAGGGTGGGCCATAATGGCTCAACAGGCAGAGTTCTCGCCTGCCATGCTGGAGACCCAGGTTCGATTCCTGGTGCCTGCCCATGCAAAAAACAAAATTAAAAAATGGCCTAAGATATGAATAGGCATTTTTCTGAAGAGTAAATACAGATGGCTCAAAAGCACATGAAGAGATGCTCATTTTCACTGGCTTAAGGGAAATGCAGATCAAGACTACAATGAGGGCGGCTGCCGTGGCTCAGCGGGCAGAGCTCTGACCTGCCGTGCTGGAGGTCTGGAGTTAGATCCCTGGTGCCTCCTGCCCATATGCAAATTAAAAAAAAAAAAAGACTACAATGAGATACCACCTCACACCCATAAGAATGGCTGCTACTAAACAATCAGGAAACTATACATGTTGGAGAGGATGTTCACTACTGATGGGACTGTACAATGGTGCAGCCACTGTGGAAGACTGTTTGGCAGTTCCTTAGGAAACTGAATATCAAGCTGCCCTATGACCCAGCAATAGCACTACTTGGTATACACCCAGAAGAGCTGAAAGTAACAACATAGACATGTGCACACCGATATTCATAACAGTATTATTTTTAATCGCCGAAAGATGAAAACAAACCAAATCTCCATCAACAGACGAGTGGATCAACAAAATGTGGTATATACATATGATGGAATATTATGCAGCAGTAAGACAAAATGACGTCCTGAAGCGCATGACAAGATGGAGGAATCCTGAGCACATAATGCTGAGTAAGTTCTTATAAGAATTACTTCAAAGATATGATTCTTATATAAAGAGTGTTTAAGTCCAGGTTACGGGGGAAAACTGCTATTGCATGCTATGAGCTATGTTCAAAAGGAAACCATCAGCACTACCACAGCAACAGCAGTGGTAAATAATGGCGGGCGGGACAAGAGTTAAGAGGAGGTTTAGATCTCCTATTTGGTGAGGGTGTGTTTATTGGTTTTCTGTTTCCCAGCAATGAAATTATCTAAAATTGAGAATGTAGATGGACTGTGGACTTTGGGCCCTCTACATGATGTCCAATGAATGCAGGTGGCTGAAGGATGCACTGACTGAGAAGCAGAATGGCGAACAATGGTGTATACTTATGAATGAAGGTTGTGCTGCTATGAAAAGGAACAAAGTCATGAGGCATGCAACAATGAGAATGAACATGTGGGACATTTGGTGAGAAAATTTGTTTGAGAAAAACAACAAGAATGGTATGGTCATGTTTAGAAAATGCTTAAGAATACAGGGGCCTAGACTGTAAGCTTTTAGAACAGACACATTAAGTCCAGAGTGGTGATTATTATTTCTGGATTTTGAGAAATAATATTTAGATTATTTAGAGATATTTAGAGATAAGAATGAAGCTGAACATATTGGGGTTAAAGTAATTCAGAATACAGGGGTAAGGAAGACAGTGTCTATATTTTAGAACCACACATAATCTTTGAAACCAATGGAAGAAAGGTTTATTTGTTCTGGAGCTGAAATCTTCTATAGTGCATAATCTAATTCAACCTATCTGTATAGGTCATTTGAACAACTGAAACACAGGGAGCCCAGAATAATCCTGTATAAGTTATTGTAATAGCTGGATACATCTAGAGTATATTAAGCAGATAATCAAAAAGTATTGGCAAAGTACCCTGAAGAAGGGGAGAAAGACTATGGAACTATTAAATCATACCATAATGGAATTCCCTGATACTGTATCAAACTTCAGGGACACCCAAATCAATAGGTCATGCCCTCGATCATGAGGCTTAGTCTTCTGAAGTTTATGTAGGTAGTAGAGAAGCTTAGAGTCCCTATAGCCACGCCTAAGAGTTACTTCTGGAGGACCTCTGTTGTTGTTCAGATGTGGTCTCAGTCTCTCTAAGCCCAATTCTGCAAGTGAAATCATTGCCCTCCTCCCTACGTGGGACATGACATCCAGGGGTGAAAATCTCTCTGGCGACATAGGAGAGGACTCTCAGGGATGAATCCAGACCTGGTACCATGAGATCAACAATTACATTCTGACCAAAAGGGGGAAAAGAAGTGAAATTAATAAAGCATCAGTGGCAGAGAGTTCAAACAGAGTCGAGAGGCTACTCTGGAGGTTGCTTTTACACAAGCTTCAGGTAGACCTCGCTACCTATCATAACCTGCTAACTCCCAACCAGAACCATTCCAGCCAATCCTAAAGAACACCAAAGGCAATACATAAGATTCCACAAGGGTTCCATGCACTAGAGTTAACTTTGCGGGAACCTACAACCTCCAGATGGGTCTCTGGTCCAGATAAGACCTGAAACGTAGCCCAGCCTCTCCAGAACATCAGATAGGTCCATCTCCCTAGCCCATATTAGTGACAGACCCTTCCAATATGAAAGATTTAGAATTGCCATAGCCCAAACACCCCTTAAGAGAGGGATGGAAAGATCAAAGGTGATGGTGGAGTTATACATAGAAGATACGACTTAACAAATGAATATGAATGCTGAATCATTAAATTGATAGCTCCTTTAGTCGTCAGTATTTTAGAGCTGCTAAAAGTAAAAGCCTAAAATTTTGGAATTGTAACCCATGTCAAACTCTGAAATATAATTTATAGCTTTTTTGTATATATGTTATTTTTCACGAAAAAGGAAGGAAGAAAAGTCGACTGTGATAAAAAAATATATAAGTCTTCTAGCCTCCTATATTCTGGAGCAGCTAGAAGGAAAAAATATGAAAGGATCATATGGTAGCCCATGATAAACTCTGGAATCTGTCCTGTAACTACTTGTTGAAGAGTGCTTTGAAAATTATTGCTTTATTTCTTTGCTTTGTATATATGTTACATTATACAATAAAAAGTTAAAAATTAAAAAATATATATTTTAAACGAGAAGAGAAAGCTAGCAGATACTGCCATGTGCCTTTCCAGCTGACAGAAGTGTTCTGGACCCATCTGCCTTTCTTGAATCCAGGTATCATTCCCTGGATGGCTTAGTTTGAACATTTTCATGACCTTAGTACTGTAAATTTGCAACTTAATAAATTTCCCTTTTTAAAAGCCATTCAATTTCTGGTATGTTGCATTCTGGCAGCTTTTACAAGCTGAAACATTCAGCTTATGGATAGTAAGGCACAGGGTTGACAATGTAGGGTAATATTTGGTAATAGATATGCTAGATAAATGTCCTAAATCTAAGCTAATTACTAAATGTACAGGTCTGTATACAGGAGGTAGTTACACCGAGTCCTCCTTGTAACCATGCATTTTTCAAAAGAAAGAAGACTACAGCTGTGGATCAGAGGTCTGTGTATTTATAAAAGCTACAAGCATGATTTTATACTTCCCGAGAATTACAACCAAGGGAGTTCATCAATACACATACAATATTCCTCTAGTTGTCATTGCAAAAGACTAGCTATTTTTCTACTCTAACCACCTGTTCCAACCATTAGTTAAAGCTAAATTAGATGTAAATTATTCCAAGATTTGGAAGTTTCAGAAACATCTGTATTATAGAAACTGATTACATTTGTCCATGATTATGTTTGACATAAAAATATGAATATATAAGCAGCTTCCAACTTACACAACCAGCATCTTCCAATAATGACCAACCTCTCCTCTCTTTCTCCTCTTTCTCCTCCTCCTCCACAGAGGCAGCTGTGAGAAATGATATCCTTCCCCTACAATTCCTCCCCTCCCCAAGGTTGCCCAATTAGTGTGTCACACTCAAGCAATTTCCCTAAATTCCACTAATTTGAGATTCTTGGATTAAAAATGCTTATCTCACAAGGCATAGAAATGTACCTGTGTTTTATAAAAAGTTCTTAAATTTGACCACTCTTTTCCTAAAATACAGCTGCCTTCAGAGGTATTAGAGTGCTGGTGCCAGGAGGTGGTATTAATTTTGAACAGAGAAGACTTTTGTGGGATAGGGCAGAAGTATGACAAACAAGAGAGCATGAGAATCCGGGTAAGGACATTATATGATAAGATATAGCCCACTTATTTGACAATTTTGCCCAGGCCAACCCTTTCTCTAGAAAAAGTACAACTTGGCTTCCTGTTCTTAGATTTCTGAATGTTACTAAAATAATAGCTGTGTCAAAAAGAGGTAACGTAGTAATTATAAGCAAGACCAAGAAGACAGCTATTCCATACAATATTGTTTGTATAGAAAAATCTATGCAATTTCCAAACAACCATCTTGAAACTGACTATAACGGAAATCATTCAAGTTTACTAGGAGTGCTATGCTAAGCATTTTCTCAGCAGCATCTTGTCACAAGAGCATCTTATTTCAGTCCTATGAGATATGTACTGTTCTTATCCTTATTTTACAGTAGAGGAAAGTAAAACATATCAGACTAAGTGACTACATTGAGACTACACAGCAAAAATAAATGGCACAAACTCAAACCAGATCTGTCTAGTTCTAAATTACATACTCTTTCCACTGTGACCTATTTGAAGTGATACAAATTAACCATGTTCACTCACACAGCAAATATATATGTACCTGCTATATGCCAGGCACAAATTCCTCAGTTACATCAGTTAACAAAATAGAGATCCCTACCCTCACATATTTACATTCTAGCGCATATAACTGCACACCACATAAGAACATTTCAATCATCCCTGTATTCTAAGTAACTTTGTCAACCTTTCTGTATTCCTTCAACGTCAGTTTATTCTTCCAAAACTATCAATAAAAGGATCTTAGAGAACTGAAGGTTTTGCCTTTATTTTCCTGTGATTTCAGAGACATTCTCAAACAACAGACTTACTTTATTTACTTCCTAGTAGTGGAATCCCCCAACAGCTTTCCTGATAATTCTGTGATAAGCCCCAAATCAATAAATGTCCATGTTCCATTATTTACTAACCTGAACTGATAAATTCTTATTCATTAGATACCTGCTATCATGGAAAATTGTCATTAGAAAAAGGTAAAACCAGTAAAGAAAAATTAAGGAATACCTCCATATTTTAACTCAGAATAGAGGTATATTATTTAGCTTAATTAACTAAGACTTGTTAATCATGTACACATTCATCAAACTTCTGATTTAAACTCAAATAAGTCAGATAATAACTGTCACGGTTTTAACTACACAGGCTTTTCCTGCTAATTTTGAGGCCTGGCAACTCGCCCTCCCGATCAATAGGGTTGCTTAATTTCCATGCTTGCCAGTCAAATACCTAAACTTACTTTTGCAAAACCATAATTCATAAAGATTCTCCAATATATAATTAAATGCAAAGAAGGAAAACAATAAACAATTTTAAAGAAATTCTTTAAAGGGAAAAACAGACTTCATAGAGATCTATCATATTAAATTAGTATTAAGCATCCAGAAAAGTTAAGCTGTCAGGTTTCTCTAAAGAAAAAAAAAAGCAAATCGGTTTAACATTCAAGTTTAAAGGTATCCTTCAAATTTACTATTTTACAGTATACAAAATTTAACCTTTTTCTACAGCTAAGTTTTTGTATTTTTCTGCAGTTCCTCTACTTACACACAGTTACAGCTAAGGGCTTACATTCAGACAACAAAAGTACCTTTGATAAGGAGATGCAGAAACTAACTGGATACAATATCCTAGAATAAAGCCATCTCACTGAGTAGATAGAGTAATTCAAAATTTAAAAAAACAATTATGCTAAACAAATCTTCTATATAGATTACCTGCCTCACTGACACACTCTAATCAATATTAAAATTTATCATTTTGATTGTTACATTTCAGACTTCAATGACTATATTATAAAAATGTTCCACAAATAGTAACCAGAGTTATCATCACTCCTGGAAACCACTTTAACGCAAAATCCTTTTTCAAGTTGGGGGAAGGAAGGGGGGG
>PVIY010024884.1:0-37428 GCA_004026745.1 Myrmecophaga tridactyla
GCCTCCTAAGCCTTTCAGAAATATTTCAGATGCTAGAATTGTCAGACAAAAAAAATAGGGCAATACGCTCACAAGCAAACATATGCTAACCAGGAAAATGCACTTTTACAGTGTGTTCATTGGCCCATTTTTTTGTTTTGTTTTGTTTTTTAAATTTTTTTAAACCGAACAACATACAAACACGAACATTCTTGCCATATGATCATTCCATTCTTGGTATATAATCAATAACTCACAACATCATCACATAGTTGTATATTCATCACCATGATCTTTTCTTAGAACATTTGCATCAATTCAGAAAAAGAAATAAAAAGAAAAAAGAAAAAAACTCATATATACCATACCCCTTATCCCTCTCTCTCATTGGCTGCTAGTATTTCCATCTACCCAATATATTTTAGCCTTTGTTTTCCCTATTTTTTTCCTATACCCCTTACTACTCCCTTTCATTGATCATTAGCATTTCAATCTACTAAATTTATTTTGACATTTGCTCCCCACTATTATTTATTTTTAATCCATATGTTTTTCTCATCTGTCCATACCGTAGATAAAAGGAGCATCAGACACAAGGTTTTCACAATCACACAGTCACGTTGCAAAAGCTATATCATTATACAATCGTCTTCAAGAAACATGGCTACTGGAACACAGCTCTACATTTTCAGGCACTTCCCTCCAGCCTGTCCAGTATACCTTAACTAAAAAGGTGATATCTATATAATGCATGAGAATAACCTCCAGGATAACCTCTCGACTCTGGAATCTCTCAGCCATTGACACTTGATGTTGTCTCATTTCTCTCTTCCCCCTTTTGGTTGAGAAGGTTTTCTCAATTCCTTGACGCTGCGTCCCAGCTCATTCTAGGATTTCTGTTTCACATTGCCAGGAAGGTTTAACCCCCTGAGAGTCATGTCCCACGTAGAGAGAGGAGGGCAGTGAGTTTGGTTTTCCTGTTGGCTGAGAGAGAGGCCACATCTAAGTAACGAAAGAGGTTCTCTGGGGGTGACTCTTAGGCCTAATTTTAAGTAGGCTTAGCCTACCCTTTGTGGGGATAAGTTTCATATGAACAAACCCCAAGATTGGGGGCTTGGCCTATTGCTTTGGTTGTCCCCAATGCTTGTGAGAATATCAAGAATTCTCTACATGGGGAAGTTGAATTTTCCCCCTTTCTCGCTATTCCCCCAAGGTGACTTTGCAAATACTTTTTTTATTCTCTGTTCAAATCACTCTGAGATTTATTGGGGGCACCACTCTGTACAGACCTACAAAATCCCATGTACTACTCAAGGTTCCTTGTACTTATGGTGTTCAATTAAACTGTCCACATAAGTTATATTAGGAAATACACTAGTCAAAATATAATTTTTGTACCAAATAAACATTTTTTGCTTTAGTCTCACACATAAAGTTTCAACATATGAATTACTGTCTATTTTCAACACCCTGTGTGCTGGGTTAAAAGGATGTATGCCCCCTAGAAAAGCCATGTTTTAATCAAAATTCCATTTCAAAAAGGTAGAATAATCCCTATTCAATACTCTATGTTTGAAACTGTAATTAGATCATCTTCCTGGATGATATGATTTGGTCAAGAGTGGCTGTTAAACTGGATTAGGTGACAACATGTCTCCACCCATTTGGGCGGGTCTTGATTGGTTTATTGGAGTCCTATAAAAGAGGAAACGTTTTGGAGAATGAGAGATTCAGAGAGAGCAGAGCAGAACAACATAGCCATGAGAAGCCGAAGTCCACCAGCCAGCGACCTTTGGAGATGAAGAAGGAAAATGCCTCCCGGAGAGTTTCATGAAACAGGAAGCCAGGAGAGAAAGCTAGCAGATGATGCCATGTTGGCATGTGCCCTTCCAGATGAGAGAGGAACCTTGACCGTGTTCACCATGTACCTTTCCAGATGAGAGAGAAACTTTGACTATGTTTGCCATGTGCATTCTCAGATGAGAGAGAAACCCTGAACTTCATAGGCCTTCTTGAACCAAGGTATCTTTCCCTGGATGCCTTAGATTGGACATTTCTATAGACTTGCTTTAATTGGGTCATTTTCTCGGCCTTAGAACTGTAAACTAGCAGCTCATTAAATTCCTCTTTTTAAAAACCATTCTGTTTCTGGTATATTGCATTCTGGCAGCTAGCAAACTAGAACACCCTGCAATATTGACAGTTCTTTGTTCTTATTGACCCATTTTTAAAGTACAGTATGCAGCAGGTCAAATTACTAAGAAGCACAAAACAATTACTCACATTGCCTTTAATAAAAGTCAGACCATCCTATTGAGATAAAAAGCAAATCAACATTATACATACTAACCAATTCTGAAAAGAAGGCTACAATAATAGTAAATTTTATTTACAAAAGTGGTTGTTTGGACCCTACCCTAATTCTCCCTGGCACCCCCACCATCCCTCCATTTGTCACTTGCACCCAAGTTGAGGGCCTGTCCTCCAGGCAAAACGATCTAGATCCTGAGTGCTGGGAAGAGGAACGTGTGGGGGGCTTCTCCGTGGCGCCTGGCCTCCCACTATCCCAATGGCAGCAATGGGGGTCCAGGTTCCTGGGAAGAGTCTGTCTGTCACTTGTGGTTGGGGTGTCCAGGGGAGCCCCTCTGTTCTCGGGGCATTCAAGGCTTCACTGCTGTGGCTGGCAGCAGCACACTGAGGCCCTCTGTCTTCCTTTGCCCCTGTGCCCACCCCCCAACTCTTCAGCCTCAGTCATACCCAGGCTCTCCTGCGCTCCCTTCTTTGCAACTTGGCCTCCTGTCCCACTGAGGCCAGTCAGGCCAGCTTCAATCACAGCAATGTGGGGAAACAACTTATGTTTCCAAGCGAAGATGTGAAGGTCAGAGCATCAGACCGGGAGTGTGGAATGGCAGCAAGTCACTTCACCCCTCTGGCCACTGCTTCCCTTTGCTTAAAGTGGGGGCAATTCCCTCTGTCCTGCCTGGCAACAAAGGCTGAGCAGCCAAGGTGGGTGGGCTGCAGCCTTGAGCCGGGTGCCGCAGGTGCTGCAGTGGCATCCACAGGCCCTGGACCCACCCTTAGTACCTGCTTCATGAGACCTTGAACTCAAGGCCAGATGGGCCAAAGCCCCAGGTGAGTTCCTAAGACCTGGCTTCCGGCTGCCCCAGGGGGCCTGGGCCCAGCCCTACTTTGTTAAGCGACCAGTGGCATGGTCCTCGGTAGCCACTCAGCTGCTCTGGGCCTTAGTTTTCCTCATCTACAAAGTGGGACTAATGACACGCCTCTTCTCTAACTCACAACCTCAACATAAAAACCTCTTTGGTCTATTTAAAAATTACTCACATAATATGTGATAAATGTTGGTTGTAAAAGGTTCAGCCATTTGCAGAGTATAGAGCAAGCCGTCTTCTTCTCCCTTTCCTTGGGCTGCGCCCAAACACCCTCTCGGTGCAGCCTGCGTCCGCAGCTTATTCACGTGCATCTATTCTGATGTCCCGTGAATCTGTTCTGTGATTTTCTTTCCTCGCTATAACTTGGAGAGCTTTCCATGGCTGTACATATGGGTCTCCTCATTCTTTTCAAAGGCAAATGTTATTCCAGACTTTGAAAGTTCTGCAGATTATTCTGCCAACCCCTTTTTTTGATGGAAAAGCACCTTGAAATGAATAATGCTCTCAGGGAACATAGGGGATCATGGGACAAGGGAGAGGAAGGTGGAGGGAGAAGAGGGAGTGGGCTGGACCTTTTCATGGAATTCAGTTGCCTCTGAGGGCTATTGTCATAAATAATTAGAGCTCTGTTACCCTGAATCAGCCTGGAGAGTCAGGCTGATAGGCTGGGGCAGGGGCCGCCGGGGGCTGGTTGGAGCAAGGGGTGACTTGTGAGCCTTCCATTGCCTTCGGGACCCCTGTGTCCGGGTCCAGCCTAGCTTCCCCCGCTGGGGCCCACAGGCTGTGACTAGTGGGCATCATGCCCTCTGCTCCACTGGACCTGGAGACTGCGCCCTTCCTGGGCAGAGCCTGGCTCCTTTGTTGGGGGGGGTGGGGAATAAGAACAGATTCAGGGTTGAATTTTCGCAGAGCCTGAAGTGTGGACATTTTAGTTGAATCTGACCCAGCCCAGGTGAGACCTGTGTCTGCTCCCCTATCCCATCCCCACTCTAGTCACAGGGGCAGCTACTCCTGGGCCGGGGGTGGGCAGAGGCTGGCTTGAGAAGGAGGCAGGAAAGGCAGGTGTGGGGGGCAATCAGGCAGTCTGTGGGGCACCCACGTGCCCCCATCCATTACATTCCTGACCCTATGCCCAGAGAGTCACATGTATAAAGCATTGTTTGTGCTGGCCAAACACGGGGCAGGATTTTATCCCAGGGACCTAGTTAGTAACTTATGGCAGAGGAAATGAGACTAAACTGCTTAATTTTGCTGGGCCTCAGTGTCCTCTCCTATGCAATTCCTACTGCCCACCTGGGCGTGAGGAGTAAACGAGTTAATGCACACAAAGGAACAGTGCCTGGGATCCAGAAACTACTGACCTGGGCCATGGATCTGGCAGAGGGACCTCAAGAGGGGAGACAGGGGATAGTTGGGTAGAGGGATGATTTACCAAGGTATGGGCAGGGTAGGAGAGGCCAGCTGGGGACGGTGACAAGGAGACGGAGAGGGACAGTTCGTGGACGGGGAGTGGGTAAGAGAACAGGGAGAGGGCATCCAACAGGAGCTGTGGCTACTTGAGGAGGGACAGGGTCATTACCAAACCTCACCCGCGGGGAGGGAGCTGGGGAGTGAGTACTTGACCTTCTATTTCTTTGTCACCTTCCCCCACCTCTTGGCTGAAACCATCAGTTCAGCCCTGGCTGAAGCCCCACAGGGTAGGATGGAGGGTGGATATGGAAGGGCAAGCGGATATATCATCTCAACAACCACTGGCCTCCATTATTGCCACCACCATCATCATCATCATGGCATCCACTCCATGGAGCAGTGCCTGACGGGCGACCCTTGGTTCTGATAAGAAAGGATCCCCAAGACATACTAAAAATAAGCAAACTGCAGATCCACACTCCCAGCAAGACCCGTTTCTATAACAAAAGAAACCCCAATGCTGTGTTAAGGTGTTATATAAACACAGGGAAATCTGGAGAAGACACACCAAGCCTTCCAAGTAGTGACTCTGGGAGGGGTCTGAGGAGAGGACATGGGGATGGACGTCCTCTTTGACTCTGTGGTCACCACATCATCTAAATTACATATCATTAAAATGTATTCATGATTATTTGTTTAACTTAAAAATATAAAACCAAATAAAAAGCAAGCAGCAGATTGCTGGGCATCCTCCAACTACTGGGAGACTTCCTTCCAAGAAGCCTTAACACCTGAGAGCATCTGAGAACCTGGATATGGTTGAGTGCCACCGTCCAGCCCCTTCACAGCCCCCCTGAGCTGTGGGGCCCTCCGGGGGAAAATGGGGCTCACAGCATTTTTTTTCCCTCCACATGAGTTTGTAAAGAATGAGAAGAATATCAGCAGAAATACCCTGCAGTAGCTATAGAAGTTTCTCAGTGTCCTGTTGGGGGGGCCCTGAAACACCCTCAAGGGCACGGAGAGAGTTGTCATGTCTCCATGGCCCTGACCACGCCTGGTAAGGAGCCTGGCCCAGAGCTGGTGCTCAAGAGATGCTTGAATGTATGCACGATGGGGTGAGCTGTGGACCTGAAAGAATATGAGCCCAAACGACCTCCAAGTTACTGAACCCAAGGGTCACCCTCAGTCCTCGCCTTATCGATCCATCAACAGCATCAACACAGGTCATCTGTCCCTCCTCAATTCACTTTCTTCAGTTCCCTTGCAGGTACTCCTGCCTTTCCCCGTCACCTCCTCGGCCACCTGCTGAGTTGGGTCCAGAGTCAATCTTCGCCTGCACTCGGCTTTCCCATGGTGAGCTCACCCAATCTCAACTGTTCGCTGACAAAGCCCACGTTCATGTTCATTCTCCTGCTCAGAACTCGCTCCTGAACTCTAGCTCTTAGTCCAATGAACTAATCACACTCAACACAGCAAATCTGAGCTCCCGGTATTTCCCCAAAACTGCTGGCCCTAGGGGCTCCCAGTCTTGCTTAACGGCAGCTCCACGCTTCTATTATCCAGCTGAAAATCTTGCAGTCATCTTTGACCTCTCTCTTTTTCTCACATCCCACATCCAACCCATCAGGAAATCCCATGAACTCTGCCTTCAGGATTACACCAGAATCCGGCCACTTCTCATCCCCTCCATTACCACAGTAAACTCATCTGCCCTTGTTCCCATCTAATCCTAACCCAGCAGCCAGAGTATCCTTTGAAATGCAAGCCATATCACTCCTCTCTGCAAATCACTAAACCATTCAATGGCTCCCCCTTTCACCCAGAATGAAATCCAAGGACCATACAGTGGTAAGGTCTCAAAATCCCAGCAGTAGTTCTCAAAGTAAGGTCCCCAGAACTGCTGCAAGGATATCACCTGAAACTTGATAAAAATGCAGGTTTTCAGCCCCAACCCCAGACCTACCGAACCAGAAACTTTGGGGTGGGGGGAGCAGCAGTCTATTTCCCAAGCCTTCCAAGGCATTTTGAGGCTCACTCAACTTTGAGCACTACTGGTTTACAGTGACCTGGTGATCTGGCCCCTACTACCTCTGTGACCTCATGGTCTCTCCCTTATTAATTACGCCACTCCAGTCAAACAGGCTCCTTAGCTGATTCCCAAACACTTCAGACACCCTCCTACCCTGGGGCCTTGGCCCTGGCTGTCCCCCCTCTCCCGTGTCTGCATGGTTTACTCTCTTACCTCCTTCCAGTTTCCGTTCAAATGTTGCCTTCTCAGGCAAAGCCTTTCCTTCCCACCCTATTTAAAATTTCATCTCTATTTTTCATTATAGCATTCATTATTTTCTAATATTTCATACAGCTTATTTGGTGCTTATTGCTTACAGGCTGATTTCTCCCACTGGCACCTCCGCTCCATTTGGGCAGGGTCTTGCTTCTTATATTCACAAGTGTGTCTTGAGCGCTGACAGTGGTTCCTGGCTCAGAGCAGACACTCTGTTTCCTGAATGAATGAATGAAGATCCACATGCTCTCCAAGGAAACAACCACTGTTTATTGGGCACAGATTCTGTTCTGCCTTCTTTTCAAATGTCCGCTCTAATCCCCTCAAAATCCCTGCAAGGTATTTAGCACGAGCTCCATTTTATGGACAGAGAACCGGACTCATAGAGAGGTTAAGCATTTTGCCAAAAGTTGCCCAGTGAGATGGGTTGGCGCGTGGTGTCTTTCTGATTTCGAAGCCCCTGTTCTTTCCCTGAAACCAGGCAGCCGCTCCCCCACCCCACCCCATCCCACCTCCTTCCTCCAAGGGCCACTGAAGCCCCGCAGCTTCGTGATGCCCCTCGGACAAGCCCATCCTTGGAGAAACACACAGTCAAAGACAACACAGGACCCAGCCGGCTGGGACCAATCCATCCATCCGTAGGATAAGTGCACAAAGAAAGCTCCGGAATTTCTCATCACAACGCCTGGCTCCTTGGCGGCTGGTGGTGGTGAGGGGGCTGGGGAGCCGGTGGGCTGGCCTGGCGGGCGGGACGCCATCCAGCTTTCTCTCGATTCTCATGCAACCCTTTAGAGAATGTGCCCCTTCACCCAGTCTCCAAGCAACCGCCTTCTGCAGCGGGCGGGAAACTCGGGGAAACGATCCATTAATGATACGTTAGGAAACCCTTACTGAAAATAATTACACCCTCCTCAGAGTGCGACGTGTCAAAACACGCTTGGAGGATTCATCGGTACAGGCAGAGCCCAGAGGCCAGACCCTCCTTCCAGGCCCCTCCCCCTCATCACTCCTCTCCGCAATCCGGCGTTTCTACCGCTCACACCCCCCCCCGCTCTCCTAACTGAGACTGGCAAAATGGCGCGGGGGGCGGGGAGGCACCCACAAAATCCACACCCCATCTCTCTCATAAACCACATTACTTATAAGGCTGAGGGGAGTAGCACCTCGTTTTCAGAACACAACTCCAGAACCACGCAGTAGGTCTGAAATCGGGGCGGCCTTGGGAAATTCAGGGCGGATGTCATCACAGCAGGGGGTGCTCGAAACCTGATTCCTGCGGTGGGGACCGCAGAGCCAGCAGGGTCAGGGTCAGGCAGCCCCAGCCTCCTGTCTCTGTGTGCCTCGGCCAGTCCCCTTACCCATCCGGGCTTCAGTTTCCTTACATGTAAACCGTCCATGGCAACTTTGTAAGGTCGTGATCATTAAATGCCATTTAGCCGATGGGCCCAGAACCCCACACACAGTAGGTGCTTTAACACTGTCATAAGAATATGACTTAATACTGAAAAATGAGAAGCAGTGAACAAATTTGGAGAAGAGATCCTAGTGGGCTGGAATAATTAGCAAGAGTAGGGCCTATAGGATCTGGAGGCGTTAGGAAGTCAGGGGACAGGGAGAGTCTTCCAGGCGGGGAGAAACTTGGGGTGGGGGGTCTGAAGGAGGGAGAGAGAAACTCTCAGAAGCACCCAAGAGCAGCACATTCCTTTGCTCATTAGAACTCAGGCTTCACAAAGATGGACTTTGGTCCTCCATCCTCCCAGTTTCAGAGCAGCGAGATGGACAGTTTAGGCCCAGCGGGCCCAGTGCGTGGCTCCCCAGGACCGCTGGCCACGTGCCATGAGGGGCACAGGGTGCCGGGGCTCCCCTTCCCCACTCCACAGCAGGCTTTCTGCTCCCGGAAGGGACGCCATCCACAAAGCTTTGGGATAAAAACCGCAGAGACCTGGTAACCTCTAAGAAGCAGCTCAAGGCCCCGCACACCCACACACATCCTCTTTCCTTGTAAACAAGGCCAGCTCCAGCCTTCCAAGGGCATGGCCGCAGAGGCAGGGCCGGGCTGCGCGGTGGCTGCAGATCCCGAGTGGGAAGCACGGGCGCCGGCGGTCTGCGCATTTCGGAAAGAGCCGGCGGGGGCGGGCAGGGGGCCGCGGGGCGGAGCGCGCTGCGGGGGGCGGGGGAGGGCCCAGGGCTGCCCCGCCCCGCCCACCAACCCCGCCCCGCCCCCTTCACGCCCTTTCCGTGAGATTCCAACGAAACCGCCCGCGGTTGAGAGCTTCTGCCGGGTCCCTCGACATCATCCCCTTTTATTTTTAAGTTTTCTTAATTTTTGGAACAGCGGTATAACATGTTTGTTGAAAAATATTAAAACAGCACGCAGGGAACAGGGCATTCACATGGCATTTTTAGGGCAGTGAAACACTCCGTACAGTATCCTAATGGTTACGTGACGTCACACATCTGTCAAAACCCAGTGGGCGTTAGAGTAAAGCATGGACTTTGGTTACTCGTAATGTAGCTAAATTGGTTCGGCAGTTGTAACCAACATACCACGCTAACACAAGATGCCAGCAATAGGGGACACTGTGTGTGATGGATATATAGGGACTCAGTGCAGTTTTTTGTTTGTTTTTGTAAACTAAAAACCGTTCTTAAAATAAAGTTTACTACTTAAAAAAACACACGTACACAGAAGTGTCTAAAGTAAGAAATTAATGTCTACGCCATCTCCTGCCACCTGTGGAAGGTGTTTTTTATTCTTTATTATTCTTTAGCTTTGATTTCCTTTGTTTCCACAAATATGGGCTCATCTTATACATGTTCCTACCTGGGACCTATTTTCTCACCAAATAACTTAATATCACGGAAGTTCCTTGTCGCGACTGCAGGAAAGTCAGGGTATGATGGGCCATCATTTATTTGAAGAACTTGCCATCAGTGGGCATTCCGAGAGTCTCGAGATTTTCTCTGATTCAGGCAAAGCTTCACAGATTATCCTTCCAAAACTATCCTCATATTGCAAATGTTTTGTGCAATGTTTTCTGAGACATGAACCTGCTGGGTTGAAAGTTATGTGTGTTTGAACATTTGATAGCGGCTGCTAAATGACTCTCCGAAAAGACAGCCCCAATCCATATCCAAACCCACAGAGCATGATGGTTGTTTTCCCACATTCTTCCCCGCACTGTGTATTATCAATCTTCAATTTTTTTCAATTCGATAGATAAAAAATATTACTTTATTGTTGTCAATTTGTATTTCCCCTGATTACTGGAGAGAATAAACATCATTCCATAAATTTAGTGATCCTTTTATTTCTTCTGGGAATTTCTCCAGAAGAAAATAAAATAGTCTTTTGCCTATTTTTCTATTGGGTTTTTAATTTTTTCCCCTTATGTGTAGATTCAGAACACTAACCCTTCACATTTTACATACTTTGCCAATATTTTCTCCTGGTGTGTCACTTATCTTTGAACTTTGTTTATGATTTTTCCCCCCTGTTTGGTTTCCATGTAGCCAAATGGGTCCATCTTTTCCTTTCTGCTTTTGGGGTGTCCGTCACCTCCCAAATCCTGCTCTTCAAGGTAAAGGAATAGGGACTCAGAACCTCAGACTTCATCAGCATAAAAACTTAGTCCAGAGAGTCTTACCCTGCAAGCAGCATTTTGTTGGGCAGAAGCAGCAGTGTGTGTGTGTTGTGTGTGTGTGTGTGTGTGTTGTGTGTGTGACTGGGGCCTCAGTGGGTGCACCTGGAATGCCCCTACCTGCCCGCAGAAGCCTCCCCCATGTTGCAGGGACTCCCTGACCCATCTGCCGGGCCCTGGCCAGAACTTCTGACCGGCTGAGGGGTTCTGTGCCTCCAGGAGAGGAAGCCAGCAGGAGCTCTGGGTAAGGGTTTGCTCTGCATCCTTCTCCCACTTGCCCCCAGTCTCAATCCTGTCATGGCTGAGAGAGAACCACAAGCCCCCCAGGGCCTCTCTAGGCAGCACTGGCTCCAAGGAGCCCAGATAGGGGAGATATGTTGATGGACCTTCCAGTCCAGCGGTGCTCCTTTCCTCTGCTAGTTCTCTCTCAGGAAGCCCCTGCACCAGAAAGACCCCTACACCCAAGCTAGGTCTGCTTGTATGCAGCATTGGCACAGCTGGCTTTGGCACATAGTAGGTGCTCAATAAATATTCCTTCCCCCTGGTTTACAGGCAGAGACTTGGGCGTGCTGGGGGCACTAAGGATGAGTGAGGGGGCAGGAGGTGAGAGGAAGGGGTCTCGGATAGCCCAGGGTGGGGGGCACAGGGGATCCTCCTAGTGCTAGGACCCCGTGCTCTGGCTCCCAGGAGAGGCCCCATTCTTCTGGGGCAACTCCCGTGCCCCGCCTGCTCAGCTGTGGGCCTGGGCTCCCCGTCCCTAATGACCACAGCGGCCGGCCAGGTATTTCCTGCGTGTCTTCCCGGAGGAGCCACCTGGCTCCCCAGATGTGATCTCAGCGCTGGGGGCCTCACGCGGTCCAGGTGGTGCCCGGCCGCAGGAGGAGGAAACTGAGGCCCACGAGGGAGAGGGTTCACTTGCAGATGCCACCCTAGGGTCAAGAGGGTGCAGGAAACAGAGGACTCAGCACCCCACCCCATGCCTACTCTCATTCACCAAACTGGGAAAACCATGGCGGTGAGAACAAAAATGCCCAGTTAGGCCTGTCCACTGCAGGTGGGTCCAAGTGCCGGGCCCCCTGGCCTCCACCCTCCCTGTCCCTCTTCACTGTGCCCAGCAATCACCCCCTCCCCATCTCCAGAAATTCTCAGTTCTGCTGCCCGCAGCCACCCTGCCGGGAGGCTCACAGAGAGGCACTCCTCAGGGGCTGCCGCTGCTACAGGCCAGCACCACCTTGCCAGGCATTTCTGAGGGAAACCGAGGCAGAGGCTCTGCCTCAGCCCAGTGAGGACTGAGGAGTGGCGTGAACTTAGCAAGCCCAAGAGAGATGGGGTGGTCTGTGCACAGGGCTGGCGGGTGCAGTGGGACTGAACCCTGAACCCCGGGGGAAGCCTGGCCTGCGCCCCAGGGTGGGCTGTGAAGGAGGGGGTAGCACACCCCTCACTGAGCTCCTGCTGCGGGGCCTTCCCCTCTGCTACCCCTCCCCCCACAGCAGCCCTGCTCAGGGTCAGGGAGAACAGGCCCACACACCCCTCCTTAATTTCCGGGGGCCTCATCCCCCCAGCTCTGGAATGGCTTTGAAGTCTGGGGCTGGGAACTCCCTGGAATCCTCCATTTTCCCCGAACAGTGGTCAGAGGCCGCTTGTGGGGTCTCTGGGCACACGGGCAGCCCCTGTCCCTTGCACCCTGCCCAGATTAGCAGCTCGATGAACCCGACCCAGCTCATCCTCACCTGCCCCCCACCCCCCAGGCTCAGCCTGCCCCGGGGAGTGCAGAGGCTCGCGGCCTCCCGGCGGCTCTGCGACTGGCCTCCGGACCTGGCTTTGGAATAGCCGCCGGCCTCCACTCCACTCGCCTGCGCTCTGCGGAGCCCCCTGCTTGTGCGACCACATGTCAGCCCCACGGGAGCCTTCTGAGGTATGCATCTTCATTAAACCCTCGTCACAGAGGAGAGACGGAGGTGTAAAGATGGCACATCCTTGATGAAGGTCACAGAGCTGGGAGGTGGCCGAGCTGAATTTGGGCCCAGCTACACCCTCAGCCACCGGGCTTGCTGTGCCCCGAAGACCTGCCAGCCCCTTGCCCCAAACCCCAGACTTCCCTGGGACCCAGCTGGGGGGCGAGGTGGGGGCTGCTGGCATGGCCGTGGGCTGGGAGGAGTTCTGGGTCTTAGGCCTTCTGCAGCTGGGACTGATATTCCTTTTGTGCCCCCCCACCCCCGTCTGATTCATCTCAGCCTCAATCCCCAGGGTGGAGGGGGGCACAGCTCAGAGGGGGTGGGCTAAGCAGGGGGAAAGTCCTCCTGTTGAGGCGCTGGTGGTCGGGATGCACCCTGGGGTAGGGTCTTTGGAAAGGGCCCGTCCTGGGAGCACACAATAACACACCTGGCATTGGGTACACACCTACTGAGGGTGCAGTCTCAGCCTGGGCCCTATGGGGAGACATGCCTAGGGTGCCCTCCTGAGGGGAGCAAAAGCCCAAGGACCAGCAGGGAGAGTGAGCCAAGAGCTCTGCCCAGGGGGTGGAAGTTGGGGGTGGGGGGGTGGTCCTGACACTCTGGGTAGCCTTGGACACCTGAGGGTCACCTGTCTGTGCCTCAGGCCACAGCTGCAAAGTGCCCCCTTCCCCAAGGTCTTTCCATCTCCCACTGCTCTCCTGGGTGGTCCCTATCCCCTGACATGAGCCCTCATTTTTATTGGTTTGTGTGTGTGAGTGTGTGTGTGAGTAGTAGGTTTGTGAGTTTGGGAGTGGGTGAAGACAGCTGCCCAAATGTCCCCAAACCACCCATACCACTGTGCCCTGACCAGCCTCTCCTTGTTGGGAGCTGCTGAGCAGGAAAGAGCTGGTCTCCATGTCGCATCACAACAATCCCAGGAGCAGGAGCCATGGGTGGGTGGGGTGGATGTGAAGCCATCCTTCTTCCTCTTACCTCACCCCAGGGCCAGGCTGCCCCTGCCATCCTCTACTCCTGTGCCTCCTCCACCCTCTCCCGCAGCCTTAGGGTCCCAGCCCCAAATCCAGGGTCTTGGCAGGGGGTGGGTGGGTGGGCTGTGGCTTGGGGTGGAGGGCTGATGACCCTCAGAATCCCCATTCCCTGGGCCCCGGGAGGCTCTGGTCCCCATATCTTCTGGATTTCTGGGGGCCCAGTAGGCTGGAGTCACCCTGCTCACCTCTGGATGCCCCAGTGCTGCCTCGCTTGAGTCCAGACCTGTTTCCCCAGGCTTCTACGTTGGTCCCTGGGGCTGTATCGTCCCCACCAAAACTCACCTGGTCTGAAAAGTCTCCGTCTTCTCTCCTCACCCCAAACTGGCTCTGGATGTCCTCCCCCATCCTTCCAGCCAAGGGCCATCTTTGGCTGCTCCTTTTTCTTGTCTGGCCAGCAGGTGCTATGTCCCGTCACTTCTGAGAGTGCACAGCCAGTGCAGGCGCTGGTGGCGGCGGGAGCTGGGTTTGAGCCCCTGCACTGTCCGTGTGATCTGAGCCTCACTTGAAGCCTCAGTTTCCCTCTGTGAACTGTGGCTGACCCATCTGTTTCAGAGTTGGTGGGACGACCAGAGAGGCATCTGGTGCAGAGTACCTGCCCGTGGGGGTTCCGGACCCACTTTTCCTCTCCATTCTCACTTGGGCCTTTGTCCACCGCCAGGGCACAGCTGCCAGTGCCTTCTGGCGGCCCCTCCTGTGTAACCATTTGGTTATCCTGTGACCTTGGCCTAGCCATGCCCAGTTCTGAAACCCTGGAAGTCTGGCACCCACCACTCCACTAGTGCCAGAGCTGCTGACCCACCCCTTCCCGTGGGATGCAGCCTTGCCCCACACCCACGAAATCCCACTATCCATCATGGGCAGACCTTGTCTTTTCCCACCTCTGCCCCATGGAACACACTGCTGCCCTCGCCAGAAGCGTCTCCTCTCATTTCCTCCCCATTCTCCCAGCAAGAAGCCACCACACCCCTCCTCGTCTACCAAGGGGCACAGTCCAAGCGGAGGGGACAAGAGGTGGAGGGAGAATTGACACCCAAGAAAGAGGTCAGCAACAAGGAAGCTCCCACCTGCTCTAGGAGGGTCAAACCTCCAGGTCAAGGCAAATCAGCTTGAGGGGAAATGAACATGGGCCCCACCCCAGGGTGGATACACCCCTCCCCTGCCCCGTGAATGGCAGGACCGAGGTGCTGGACACAACCGGAGGCCTCGTCCCTCCGGCGCCCGCAGCGGCCCTGCCCACCTCTGGAGAATTCCATGACCACCCTCAGGCGGGAGGGGCAAGGCCTTGGCGAAGCGCCCTGCCTCGGCACCAACGTCACCCAGCCCTGCGCCCCACGTCTCGCTGTGCCTACGGCAGGTCCACGCCAGGCCTAGGGGGTGCTGCCTCCCTTGGTGGCTGTGGAAACAGCCTCATTAGGGGGCCAAGACGGGAAACCATCGAGGGCCCGGAGGAGAGCTTTGATAGTTTGGGTGCCTTGGAATTGGAAGCTGCGAACAGCTACCTGCTGTGGCCCAGGCTGCAGGGTGGTGAGGCCCGGGAGCAGCTCCAGGCAGCCAGGGCTCCCGAGGCCGAGGCCGGGGGTGTGGGGCTGGGCCCCAGCCTGGGGGGCCGAGTACGGCTGCATGGGCTGTGCACTGCTGGTCTGCAGGGGGCGCCCTGGCACGGACATGACAGATGGGCATGATGGCTGGAGCTGCAACGCGTGGTGGCTCTGAATATCACACATGTGCACGCACACGCGCGCGCACACACGCATACTTTGCTCACCCAGCATACTGAGAGCGATTCCACGTCAACGTCCTGTCATCTCCGCATTTCCTCTGCCCTGCTTCAAGACGGCGGCAGCAACGTAGAGGGTGACGGGGCCTGGGCCTGGGCTAATTTGGTGAAGCGGGGTTTAAGATGGAAGCGCCGAATCGCCTTTCTAGTGAAACCTCTTTTCTGGGCCTGCTCTATGTTTCCAAAAGACAAAATGACCATCCTGTGCCTGAGCAGGTCCCCGGGGGCCAGGCCTGGGGCCGCCACCCTTCCCGTGGCCCCAGGCCTGGCCCTGCCCCTCGCCTTCCTGCTGGCCAGCCCTCACTCGCGGCCCCCAACCTCCGCCTGCGCTACTGGACCTCGGGGCGCAGGGGCAAAGCACCCCTAGGTGTGAAGGCTTCCCTGAGCCCCTGACAAGCTTCCTGCAAGCCGTCCCCAGGGGCTGCAGTGTCTTCCTTCCCGAGGTCCCTCCCCTAGGCCCGAAAACATGCCCACGTCTCTCTCATCTTAAACTCCTCCATCCCAGTAAGACTAAAATCGACAAAGACTCAGACAACACACATGCATGTATCAGGCGAGGCACTAAGAGCTTCAGTCATTGCCCCTGTGTCCACCCCTCCTCTAGCTGCTTGGCTCATTGCTGGGCAGGATCATATTTTTCAATATGGTGGCAACAGTATTTCCCATTCTGTCTTCTACAATGTAACCCTGACACTTCTGTGGAGAGGTGGGGTCTGCGTCTCTCTTCTTGAATCCAGGAGGGCTTGACCAACAACAAAATGAGGCGGAAGTGATTCTGCATGGGTTCCGAGGCCAGGTCCGCACAGGTGCTACGGCTTCTGCCTTGTCTGCTGGGACTCCTGCTGTGGGAACTGTGAGCCACCAGGGAAAGGGCATATGATCCCAGGCCGCCATGCCGGGAGGACCCCGAGCCATGTGCAGGCGCCCTAGTGACAACTCAGCCAGGGCCCCAGCTGGTAGCCAGTGTCACCACCAGGCTTGTCAGCGAAGACAACGCCAGAGCACTCTGGGCCCCGGCTGTTGAGTCACCTCCAGGTTTTCAGTTTTGCCAGATGAGGCCCCACATGTCATGGGGCAAAGATAAGCGACACCCCCTACACTTGTCCAAACATCTGATCAACAGAATCCATGCGCATTCTACCTTAAAATGGTTGCTTTGAACTATTAAGTTTTGGACTTATTAGTTATGCGATAATAGATAAATGAAATAGCTGCCATTTGCCTCCCCCCGACCCCCACCCCACCTTCACAGAAATTCCTCTCACCTAGGATATTCGAATTTCTGGGTCACCAAATCCAATGGGCTCATTTCTGCCTGATCTTACTTCTCCTCTTGAAATGCTCTGCCCCTTGGCTTCACCAGCACTGCCCTCCCTCCTGGTTCTGGCTCTTCCCTCACCACCTGGGCCTTAGTTCCCTCCACGGGGTTCCTCTGTCAGTTGCCTCTTGAATGAGGCTATTCTCCAGGAGTGCTGCCTCAGCTCAATGCTCATCTCCTGGCACACAGGACCCCAAAATGCATGTATCCAGTGCATCCTATTCTCCTGAATGTGTCCACGGGCATGTCTCTTCGCTCTGGCCCTGCCACTCCTCTAGGACTTTTTGCAGCTGGGAACCGGACCCCTCCCACCAAGTCCATTCATTTGCTCTCTCCACTGGCAGCTCTGAGCACCAAGTTCTCCAGACACTGAGCTGCGCCTCGGAAGCAGTGACAGTTCTGGTAAGAGAAGTGGTGCAAAGGGGGCCTGAGGCAAAGTGGCAAGGTACAAGATCAACACGCAAAAATCAGCAGTGTTTCTATACACTAGTGGTGAACAACCTGAAGAGGAAATCAAGAAAAAAATTCTAGTTATAACAGCAACTAAAAAAATCAAATATCTAGAAATAAATGTAATCAAGGATGTGAAGGACCTATACATGGAAAATTACAAAATGTTACTAAAAGAAAGGAAAGAAGACCTAAATAAATGAAGGACATTTGTGTTCATGGATTGGAGAACAAAATATTAAGATGTCAATTCTACCCAAAGTGAGCTACAAAGTCAATGCAATTTCAGTCAAAATTCCAACAGCTTTCTTTGAAAAATGAAAAAGTTGATCATCAAACTTATATGGAAGGGTAAGGGGCCCTGAATAGCCAAAACTCTCTGAAGAAAGAAGAACGAAGTTGGAAGAGTCACACTTGCCAATGTGAAAACTTATTACAAAACCACACTAATCAAAACAGCATGGCACTGGCACAATGACAGCCATATTGACCAATGAAATTGAATTGAGAGTTCAGAAATTAACCTTCACGTTTATGGGAAATTAATGTTTTTTTCATTAAATCATTTCCCTGTTTTTATTTAAAATCATAGGGTTGTGGGGGTGCAAATGTAGTTCAGTGGTAGAATTCTCACTTGCCATGTGGGAGACCCAGGTTCACGTCCCAGACCATGCACTTCCTAAAAACAGGCAAACAAAAATTCAACAAATGGTGCTGCAATAACAGGATACTCACATGGAAAAAGAAAGAAATGTGACCCCTGCCATACAGCATACAAAAAAACCCTACAAAAACACAGGGTTGTGCTTCTGTATAAAGTTTGTACATCTAGCAGTGCAAAATACTAAAACATTGAAGAAAAACAAAAACAAACACCCAAAATACCTTTGATTCAATTCTCTTGTGGTTTTAAAAGAGAGGAAGAAACAAAAATAATGCAAAAATCAGAATTTTGGAGTGGTTGGTACGCCTCTCTTCATTTTACTTTCTGACTGGCTGCCTGCATGCCAATGGCAATGGAGTTGAGCTGTTTGTGCTGCTGCTGACATAGTCATTCGATGCTACAAGAATCACAACTGTTGTATATGTTGCTACTGCGGAAGGGCAGAGGGGGGCTGGAGTCTGCTGAGGATGGCTTTGCTCGGGTCTGTTTTGGGCAGAGCCAAACAGACCACCCAGCTGCCTGGGACCGCCTAAAACTTCCTACTCAGTGAGCTTAGTGCCAGCAGCCTGCTGGGCGGAGAAGGCCTGTTCTGTTCTGGGTGAACCCTGTTCCGAACCCTGTCCCTGGTTGATGAAGACTAGAAGTTGTGGATCGCTGAGCTGGTTGCGGAGTAAACTGAGAGAGGCTGCTGCAGAGAGTTAACAATAAACAGCCTGGCCTTTCCGGAGGTGAGGACTCCCCACCAGAACAGGCCTCTCACAAAGGCCCTCCATCATCCCTCTCCAGAAGAGAAGAGGAAACACAAGAGGAAGTGCTGGTGCAGAGCCCCAGTTCCTACTCCACGGATGTGAACTGCCCAGGAGGCTATAAAGTCACCATGGTCTAGCCATGCACAGACAGTGGTTTGTGTTGTTGGCTGCTCCACTGTTCTCTGCCAGATACTGGAGGGAAAGCAAGGCTTCCAGAAGGATGCTCCTTCAGAGGGAAGCAGCCCTGAAGGTACCTGAAGCAAGATGAGTGGGACACCCTCCTGATAAATGATTTGGATACCAAAACAAACAAACAAACAGACAACACCTGGAAGCTGCAGTAGATTTAAGGGCCCGAGACTTGAAAGTATTTTTTAAAAGCAATTGGAACACCTGCTTGAGAAGTCACCTCTATTGCCCCGGCACTGCACTTTGTAACGGACCTCTGGAGGCAAGAAGTCCACTTGGATATATTCTTGCAGGAGTCCTGGCACCAAGGGTACCGTCCAGCACGGGGTTTGAACCACTTAGCAGAGCCTGGGCTCCACAAACCGAGCCCACGACACCGAGGAAGCTAAGTCCAGCAGAGTTTGCCAAGACCTGGGTGGCCGTGGTTCTTTGTAAGGAGCTGGCAGGTGGCAGGTGACAGGCAGGGAGGCAGCTGGAGAAAGAATACTGACTTCACTGGCATCCACAAATGACTCCCGAGAAAGTCTGGGTGGCTTAGAAGGCAGAGGAGTTGAGATTTAAGAAAGCTGCTTGCCTGTTGTGCAATAAAATAGTTACCCGAGGAACTATTTCCCAAGCTTGAGGGAAGTTTGACGGGTGGCAGTTGATGTTTCGCTCCCTTCTCCAATACTGAAGCCTGAACTGATCATTCTCAGGCTGGCCTGTTTCTCCTCCTGGAGAAAGGTGATGCCGACGCGCTGAGCCGCTGGAGCTGTGCGACGTCGGGATGGCACGTCTGGCTTCGTTCTGGGCCAATCCCTGGTATTGACGGATGCCCCTCTCGGCATCAGTCCTCGGTCCGCGGTCTCTGGAGAAGTGGGATGCAGACACCTGGCCATCACCTTCTCCGCAAGGCTCTGGTCTGCTGTGCCGGGTGGACACCAAGTGACGACATAGGGGTCAGCTTTGCTTTCTGCTTCCGATGACCAGTTTCATGTTCAAATACGTGATCAGCGTATTTCCCATCACGGGCTGGCCAGACTGGCGGACGGGAGACATCAGATTTGATAGACTTTTCCAATTTAATGTATTTTACATTAAATTCTACATATTTCTCTACATCCATTTCAGAAGGTACGACCAGGTTACAGGGGCTCCATTTCCACGTAGCTATGCAAATTGCTGCTTTAGAAATTTTGAAGGTCTGACCTGCATTCATTTTCTTTTTTCTTTTTTTTTTGTAAGAATCAAGTAACCGTTGCTGAGGAGGAGGTGGTGATGAGGTAGATCCTGCGGTGGCTTCGGAGAGGAACTAGACTATTTCTTGGAACACCGGCTCATCTTTTCCTTGTGGAGCGGGCTGTCGGCAGCGCAGGTTCCGGCTACAGAAGGGTCAAGGCGGTGGGTCACCTGCAGCTATCAGTGGGTCAGCTGCAGCTATCAGTGGGCTCCCAAGCAAAAGTCCATCTTCCAGGGTCCATTTATGGTTAGTATTTGTTATTGGATGTGCGTCCCAGGTTAAAATCTGCATTGTTGGACGTAAGTGAACATGTTTACTTTGGTAACCAGGAGATTTCCTATTATTAAATGGCCACTAGCCACCCTTTTCTGATATGACATGTCCACAATGAAAGGGATTAACCTGGGATTATTCTAGGAGAGCAACCAAAATAGGAGGTTATTCTTCCTGCATCCACATATTCAAGCAATTCCCATTTTCCATAAGGCAATGGTCTCAGAATCTGAGCCATTTATTTTCCTCTGGACCATCAGAGAATCTCTATCATTTCCTGGGTACAGGTTGGCCACTAAACATGACATGTCTTTTGCATGACAAACTTTTCTAACAATTTCACGTTTCTTCTTAATTTAATTTCAGGCTGTTTTTCACCTTCTTCAATATATGTCATAAAGTTTTTGACATGCAGAATTTTTCCCATTAGATAAGCATTTCCTTTCGGAGGGCTCTGTCAGGCACCTTCAGTGACTCCCATTGTACAATCCAAAGCTGGTCGGAAGCTTGTTGCATCATTGTAGAAAACAGGTCCACAAAGAAGAGAGGATGTCTGAGTGTTGAAACTACAGTACAGGTGACTAGGCCGAGGGCAGGGGATAGGGACGGCAGAGTTAATTGCTACAGAGTTTCTATTTGGGGTGAAGTCTGGTGAAGACCATGCCTTTAACATCAGCCTTAGCATACGGGCAGGCCACCACTGCACAGGGGCTTACGGCGGTGCTGCTGGCCGGGCTGCACGCTACGCACCAGGCCTGGCCCTGCAGAGGCAGCCATGCGCCCGCCCCTCGGCTGAGCGGTCTCATGGTGCTGTGGCCAGTGATTTATTTATTTATTTATTTATTTGGCCAGTGATTTTTGACCAGGATGCCAAGTCCGCTCCATTGGGAAAGAACAGACTCTTCAACAAATGGTCCCGGGAAAACCGGACGTCCAAATGCAAAAGAATTATATATAAGACACCATATACAGGAATGAACTCAAAATGGATCAAAGACTTAAATATAAGAACCCAAACCAAGAAACCACTAGAAGAAAACATAGGGACGTATCTTCAGGACCTTGTGTTAGGTAATGGGGTTTTTGGAATTTACACCCAAAGCACGAGCAACAAAAGAAAAAAAATAGATAAATGGGACTTCATTAAAAAAATTACATCAAAGGACGTGACCTACAGTATGGGAGAAAATATTCCAATGAGGGTTTATTATCCAGAATATGTATAGAAACTCTACAACTCGAATACAAAATGACAACCCAGCTTTTAAAAAATGGGCATAAGACTTGAGTAGACATTTTTCCAAAGAAGACAAACAAATGGCCAAAAAAGCACATGAAAAGATGCCATTACAGAAAAGGAAATCAAAACCACAGAGAGATACCATTTCACATCCACTAGAATGGCTACTAATAAAAAAAGGGAAAATAATAAGTATTAGAGAGGATGCGGAAACATAGGAACATTCATTCATGTTGGTAGAAATGAAAATTGTGCAGCAGCTACAGAAAACAGTTTGGTGGTTCCTCAGAATGTTAAGTATAGAACTGTCACATGACCCAGCAATCCCACTTCTAGGATACATCCAAACTAAATGAAAGCAGAGATTAGACAGATATTTGCACACTGACATTTACAGCGGCATTATTCACAATTGCCAAAAAAGATGGAAGCAACCTAAGTGTCCATCAACCCATGAAATGGATTAAAAATGTGGTATGAACATACCATGGAATATTAGTTGTGAAAAGGAATAATGGATGAAACTTGAAGATGTCATGTTAAAAAGTGAAATAAGCCAGACACAAAAGGGCAAATACTGTATGATCTCATTGATATGAAATAATTATAATAAGTTCATAGAGTCAGAAGCTAGAATATAGGTTGCCATGGGCTGGGGTGGGGGTGGGGAATGGGGGTTAATGTTTAATTGGTGCAGAGTTTCTGTTTAGGGGGATAGAAAAGTTCTGGTAATGGATGGTTGTAATGGTAGCACAACATTGCGGACGTAATTTACGTCACTGAACTACATATATGGATGTGTATAAAAAGGGAAGTTTTAGTTTGTATATAGTGGTTACTTGAATAAAAATAAAAAGGAAAATCCATAGGACTATACGACACAGTGAAATCTAATGTAAACTATGGACTATAGTTTATAGTATAATTATGGTAATATTGTTTCATCAATTATAACAAAGGTACTGCACTAATGCAAAGTGTTAATAAAAGGGAAAACTGTGAATGTGAGGGGGGTATATGGGGATTCTGTTTTTTTCTGCATCCTTTTTCTGTAAATCTACAACTTCTGTAATAATAATAATTAAAGAATCCCACCCACCCCCCAAGGCGTGTTAGCAGCAATAGCCACCAAAGGTGCCCAGGCGCACGCGTGCGCGCGCGCACACACACACACACACACACATTCAAATATGTCATCCATTAAAATTCCAGTTCTACAAACTTGTTCTAAAATTGCCCAAAGGACATGGAAACTAGCCCTGCTTTGAAGATGTGTGCTTTTTGGAAGTGACGCCTCAGCCAACATCTGGTGTCCTGGTCTCTGGACCATAGGGGAGGCTGCGTCTGGCCTCCTGCCCTCCGGTGGGGCTGGCGCTGGCTGGGAGGAGCCATCCTTGCTTTGCCAGTGCCTGTCTCGGGTAGGGGCTTGCGCTAGGGTGGGGGTTGGTGGGGTTGTGGGAGGCTTTGGGGTAGGGGTCCCATGGTGGGATAGCTCCCCCTATTTAAGGCCTCCCTTCCAAGGGTGTTCTCTGCCCACCCCCCACATACTGCTCCCCCTCCGCCGGTGCCTGGAGCCCTGATGGCTGGCTGGCCTTGGCAGAGAAACATCTTTCCCAACAGAAAGCAGGATGGCTTCCTGGAGGAGGATGCATTTAAATTAGGTCAGTGGGCTGAGTCCTCCTCAGGGGCAGCCTGGGCACGTGCTCCGCCCTGGCCCTGTGCAGAGCTCCTTCTCCCCCCTCCCCCTGCCCCTGCCCACAAGATAGACAGCCCCTGGCCACCAGGCCACACCACGCCGGCTGCCTCCTTATCCCTTCAACACATCGCTCCGTGCCAGGCAAACTGCCTCTATGAGGTGGTCACCGAGGTGAGCCCCGGTCAGGGCCGGCATTCCTGGCAGCCTCCCGGTAGCGGCTGCTACCACGGGCCCCTTACCTGCTGCGAAGCCCCTGTGGTCCTGCACCGCACATGCTTCCCACAGCCCTGTTCTGAGGAGCAGCAGCCCTGTTTACAGACTGGGAAACTGAGGCTCAGAGACACCTGTGCCATGTCTGGGCTGTGGGGGGCCCATCGCGGCTGTGGAGCCAGGAGGGGTCCCTGTCCCTGCCCCAGCAATCGTGAAGCCATGGGAGTGGGGGTGGGGCATCAGTTTCTGCCCTTTGGCACCGTGGGCCCCAGCCCCCTGGCCCCTGTGTGCACTTGGTCCTCTGTGTTCCCCCGTGCCATTGTCCCTGCATCAGATGTTTCCTGGGGCCCTCCCAGATGCCAGCCTGGCAGTGCCTGCTCCAGCATGAGGGAGGACAGAGCCCGGTGCTGCCTTAAGTGGCTCCGTGGCCCAGTGGAGGGAGGGCTCTGCAGGACAGGCGTCTAACCAGCCTGGGGCTGTGCTGCCTGGCAAGGACAGCTTCCTCAAAGGGGCCAGGGAACTGGCCAGGGAGACACGGAGGGGAGGGTGCTTCAGGCAGAGCACGTGAGCAGAGGCAGCACAGCGAGTAAAGCTGATCTTGAGGATTGAAGCTCAATCTTTCCCTCCTCCCTGGGACACCCCCTCCCCAGCCCTGGCCCCCAGCAGGGACCACCACCCCTATAGCCCCATGGCGCTCCATCAGCATGATGGACGTTACCGGGAGCCATGAGACTGTGGGGTCCAGAGCAGGGAGCCTAGAAGCCCCAACCCCCCAGGCTGAGGGCTCCTCTGTACAATCCCCTAAAGGGTCCAAGACCCCAGGCTGGGCCATGGGCCCCGGGTGGGCTGGAGCCAGGCTGGGGCTGGGCTGAGGAGGCCGTGCTATGGCAAGGAGAGATGTTTCCAGTTTGAGGGTTCCTGTGTCATAAATTGTTTGTTCCCCACCAAATCCTGTTTCCCATTAGGCAGGCTCTGGGAGACGGAGATTCCCTGGTTTGTCTGCACAGCTTGTGTGGGGACCCCTAATGAGGGCAGGGCGGGGTGCGGCAGGAAGGCTGGAGGCCTCTATCAGGCACTGTGGATGCCTCTGTTCTCCACAGCTTCTGGCTTTCCACAGGCAGACTCTGTGGGCTCTTCTCCTGGGAACTGTCCCTTGGCTTCCGAACAGCCCCGTTCAACTGCAGGGCACTAGAGCTGAGACTCGGGAGAGCTCTGGATGGTGGTTCTCACGAAAAACCCGGCTCTGGCCTTCTCCACCCCTGACTGGAGCCGACACTGCTGGTTACCTGCCCACCCCACCTCCCACTTCCTTCTTCCTGAAAGAGGCCTGGCTCATATTCTGGTGTTCATTCTCCTCCACTCAGCTCATGCATTCCAGTTCCAGCTCCTGGCTAGTTTGCCATGATGGTGGCTCCTGCCCCTTACCAATAATGGTTTAGGAATGGGGTGGGGAGTGAGTCTGGGCAGGAGAGGAGCCCCAATCCCAAGGAGTGCTCTAGATGAGATCTTGTCTTGATGCAACACCTGGGGCTGTGGCAATCCCTGTGGGACCATGAAGGGAGCCAGCCAGAGGGTGTCAAAACTATGGTTGGGCAGAACCTGGGTCCCTTGAGATGGTGTTGAGCTGCTGCACTAACTCTTTCTGGGGCTTTGTGTCATGTGAGATAATGCTAGCTATTATTTCTAAGCACTTACCATGTTCCAGAAACTGTGCTAAATGCTAACATTTTTCAAAAATATTTCTTGAGGTTGGGCACTGTTAGAGGTGTGGGGATACAGAAGTGCAGTAACCAGACATAAATCCCTGCCCTCAAGGGAATTTACATTTTTCATGCTTTGTTATATTAGTTAAGATTTAAACAACAGGATAAGGAAAAATGGCAGATGTCATAGGCTTGTGCAGCACACTCTTGCCCCATGTGGCATGATCTCCTGATACTAGAGGCTGGAAAGCTAAAGCTTCATTATATAGAATCCGCTGAAGCTGAGATTATGCACAAAATGTGGCTTTCCTCAAGCAGAGCCATGTGGGTGAGACTTGGAAGGCGGGAGTGAGCTTGGGTGGATGGCAGTTGCACAGATGTTAGGGAGAGGTGGTGGCACATGGTTCCTCTTGAGCAGTTGTGGGGATAATTTTTCAGGCATTATTATATTGGTGAGATTCATCTATTTGTTGCATGCAGCTGGTTATTTGGCTTTCATTGTTGTATAATATTCCATTGTACAGATACACTGCTATTTATTTATATATTATACTGTTGATGGTCTTTGGGGTGTTTCCAATTTTGAGCTTTTATGATTTATTCTACTATGAATGGCCTTGAAGTTGCCTCTTAGTGCACAAATGTATGCATTTCTATTGGATATATTCCTAGCTCTGGAATTTTTAGATCTTAGGGTTAGAGTGTCTTCAACTTTAGTAGACACTGCTGAACAGTTTTCCAAAATGTTATCAATTTACATTCCTACCTGTAGTATATGAGAATTCCTGCTGCTCCACATCCTTGTCAACACTTAGTTTTGTTAGCCTTTTTAATTTAGCCATTCTTCTGGGGGTGCAATATCTCACTGTGGTTTAAATGAGCATTTTCCTTTATTTGGACACTTTTCATATGTTTTTGGCCAAGTGGGTATTTTTTTAAGAAATCCTTGTATCTCCTGACAATTTTTAAATTTTCTTTTTCTTACTAATTTGAAGACTATTTACATATTCTACATCTGAGCACTCTGTGGTTTGATGTGTTACAAATATCCTCTCCCACTCTGTGCTTGCCTTCTCACTCTCTTCTTGATTTCTTTGTTGAACAGAAGTTCTTAATTTGATTGTAATCTATTTTTATCAGAACTTTTTTATGATTAATGCCTTTTGTTGTCCTCTCTAAGAAATATTTTCCTATACCAAGGATATGATAGTTTCCTATGTTTTCTTCTGAAAATTTATGGTTTTACCTTTCACATTTAGCTCTTCAGTCCTCTGGAATTAATATTTGCATTTGTAGTGAAGTAGGGGTCAAGATTCATTTTCCCTCCCACTGTGCCAGCACCACCTAGGCAGAAAAAACAAAGATCATCCTTTCACCACTGCTCTGCAGTATCCCTTTTGCCATATCAATTGCCTAGAAATGTGTTGTGATGGTTAGGTTCTGGTGTCAGCTTGGCCAAGTGATGATGCCCAGTTGTCTTGGCTGGTCGATAAACCAGAAGGCTGGTGTATTAAATCATCAGCCAGTTGATTGCAGCTGTGGGTGATTACATCTGTGATCAACTAAGGCCTGTCTTCCACAGTGGATATAATCCAATCAGTTGAAGACTTCTTCAGCCACGAGCCTCTCCTGTAGAGTTCGTTGAGACCCTTCACTGGAGCTGCCAGCTTCACAGTCTGCCCTACAGATTTTAGATTCTTCCATTCCCACGGTTGCTTGAGACACTTTTATAAATCTCATATTTACAGATTTCTCCTGTTGTTTCTGTTTCCGTAGAGAACCCTAATACTTAGTGAACCTTTTAAATTCTATTTTATTGATACCTTTGTCTATCCTTGTACCAATACTAAACTGTCTTAATTAGAGTAGCTTTATAAATCTTGTATATCTGGTGGTGTAAGTCTGATATCTGGTGGTGTATGAACTTTGTTCTTGTTCAAGATTGTCTGGGCTGATTGTGGGAAGATGGCAGAATAGGAAGCTCCACGAATCAGTACCTGCACCAGAATACCTATTAAGCAGGCAGGAACTGAATAAAACTATTTTGAAACTCAAGAATCTAGTAGAACACTGTGCAGCACCCAGGAAAGAGTGGGAAGAAGAAGCTGTTAAATTGCGATGAACACTGGAGAAATGCACTCTCTGCCCAGAAGCTACCATTGTCGATCCCCCAACCTCAAGGCAGGCGGCAGTGCGGTCCTCAACATTGGCTCTGGCGCAGCTTGCTGGTGCCAGGGTGGGATATAAAGATCTAGTTCCCCAATATGTGGAGACTAAAAAGAATAATAACTTCCTCAAAATTACAGAAAACAGTTTAAGGGCTGCATTTACTGGGCAAAGACCAAGTCAAGAAAACGCAACTTTTAAGAGCCATAGGAGAAGCTCTTGGCACCCTTCCTGGTTCCTCCCTCATCCCCTCCCCAGGGCAGTTTAGAGCTGGCTGGAGCTCCTGTTGAAGGTCCTTGCCTTTTTCTGGCTGGGATAAACTGACTTGGGAAACTTCTCTCCAGTGCACCCTCCTCACCTCCACAAATTTGCCCTCCAGGCAAAAGTGGCTTGAGATAGCAAAAGTAGTGTAAGAAATAATTGAGCCCAGTGGCCTGGGTCAAAGACATAACTGCTTTAAGTCCTATGGCGGAAACTCCAGGAGAGGGAGAGTGTCAGTTCCTGGGGAATAGAGGGGTCATTCATATTCCTGTAAACAGGGGAATTCCTAAGGTCACTAGCAAGCACGAGCCCAGTACAAGACGCAGGCACAGAAAAGACAGGGAGGACCCTGCACTTTGCATTCACCTTGGGCTGACCTTACTGAACACTGAAGGAGAACATCAGCCAATGCAAAGCCAATTTCCCAAGACTATAAAAGGTGGTGTTTTTTTTTTTTGTTTGTTTTTTTTTTGCTTTGGTTAGTTTGCTTTAATCCTGGCAACTCCAGAAAATCTATGTCATATCATTATCTGGATACAAACTCAAGAAACAGACAGCTCCAAGACAAACCCAGATTAACATTTTAAGATATTAAAATGCACAGTGTGCAACAAAAGAGTACAAGACAAAGAAAGAAATAGAAAATGATGGCCCATCCAAAGGAAGACGATAAAAATACAAAAAACAGAAATGAAGAAGACAAAAATGTGGACATATCGAACAAGGTCTTTAAAAAACTGATCTTAAAAATGCTGAAGAAGATGAAGGAAAATACAGAGCAAAAACAAAAGGATATCAGAAAAACAATGAATGAACAGTATGGGAATCTCAATAAAGAGATAGAAATTTAAAAAAGGAACCAAATGGAACTATTGGAGTTGCAGACCATAATAACTGAAATAAAAAAATACCCAGGAGGGTATCACTGAAAGTTGAATTTTATCATTTTCTTCCTGCATCTATGAGATCACTTACTTTTCCTTCTCTATTTTGCTAATGTTAATTATCCTGATTGATTTTTTGAATGATAAATCCAATTGGATCAAGATATACTTTTATACTTTGTTTTTTTATGTTGCTAGTTTCCATTTGCTAATGTTCTTTCTAGACCTTTAATTCTATATTCACAAGAGTAACAGGCCTGTAATTTTCATTTCTTACATTCTTGTCAGATTTGGGTACCCAAGGTTAGCTGGTCTCATGAAATGAATTTGGAAGTGTTTTATTCTCTGGAAAAATTTGTGTTATTTGCCTTTTAAATGTTTGGTTGAATTCATTGGTGAAATCATTTGGGTATATACATTTATATATACATTTCTTAGTGGGGAGATTATAAATTATGGATTCAATTTATGCAACAGATAGACATGATTCCAATTTTTATAATCTTTTGGTGTCAGTTTTGGAAAGTTGCTTTTTTTTTTTAAAGGGATTTGTCCATTTTGTCTAAAATTTAAAAACAGCTTTATTGGGGTCATAATTGACATACAATAAACTGAACATATGTAAAGTATGCAATTTGATTAGTTTTGACATATGTATATACATCCATAAAGCCATTATTACAATCAAGATAATTTCATCTAGCTTAAAATTTTTTATAATTCATATTTCCTTTCAAATGTTTTGATGTCTGTATGATCTGACACTTCCATTGGCTCTCCCTCCCTTTTTTCTTCATGAGTCGTCTTATGAAGTTATCAATACTATTAGTTCTTTTGAAGAACCAACTTTGACTTTCTTGATTCCCTTTAATGTGTATTTGTGTTTATATCATTAATTTCTGCTTTATTTTTTTTTTGGTTTCATTTGCTTTTTTATTGTTTTTAACTTTTTAAATTGCATAGTATAACATATATACAAAGCAAAGAAATAAAAAAGCAAGTTTTCAAAGCACTCTTCAACAAGTGGTTACAGGACAGATCCCAGAGTTTGTCATGGGCTACCATACGATCCTCTCATATTTTTCCTTCTAGCTGCTCCAAAATATAGGAGGCTAGAGGGCTTAAATTTTTTTTATCATCACAATCAAGTTTTTTCATTTTTTTTTGTGAAAAATAACATGTATACAAAAAAAGCTATAAATTTCAAAGCACAGCAACACAATTAGTTGTAGAACATATTTCAAACTTTGACATGGGTTACAATTTCACAATTTTAGGTTTTTACTTTTAGCTGCTCTAAAATACTGGAGACTAAAAGAGTTATCAATTTAATGATTCAGCATTCATATTCATTTGTTAAATTCTATCTTCTATGTATAACTCCACCATCACCTTTGATCATTCCATACCTCTTTTTAGGGTTGTTTGGGCTATGAGTTCTAAATTTTTTATATTGGAAGGGTCTGTCACTAAATATGGGGTAGGGAGATGGAACTATCTGATGTTCTGGAGAAGTTGGTCTAGGTTTCAGGACTTATCTGAACCAGGAACCCATCTAGAGGTTGTGGGTTTTTTGTCTGATATGTAATTTCCAAATATTTTCTCTCATTGAGTTGGCTGCCTCTTCACATTTTTGAGGTGCAGAAGCATTTGATTTTGAGGAGTTCCCATTTATCTATTTTTTTCTTTTGTTGCTTATGCTTTGGGTGTAAAGTTTAGGAAGCTACCTCCTATTAAATAGGTCTTGAAGATGTTTCCCTACATTTTCATCTAGAAGCTTTATTGTGCTAGTTCTTATATTTAGGTGTTTGATCCACTTTGAGTTAGTTTTTGTGTAAGGTGTAAAACAGCAGGGGTCCTCTTTCATTCCCTTGGCTATTGATATCCAGTTTTCCATGCCCAATTATTGAAAAGACTATTTTACCCTAGTTCAGAGGATTTTGGGGTCTTGTCAAAAATCAGTTGACCATAAATTTGGTAGTCTATTTTTGCACTCTTGATTCAATTCCATTGGTCAATGCTTCTATTTTTGTGCCAGTACCATGCTGTTTTGAACACTGTGGCTTTATAATAGGTTTTAAAGTCAGGGAGTGTTAATCCTCCCACTTCCTTCTTCTTTTGTAGGATGCTTTAAGCTATTCGGGGTCTCTTTCCCTTCCAGATGAATTTGTTAGTTAGCTTTTCCAAATCTTCAAAGTACATTATTGGAATTTTGATTGGTACTGTGTTGAATCTGTAGATCAACTTGGGGAGAATTGACATCTTAACTATATTTAGCCTTCCTATCCATGAGCAGGGAATATCTTCCCACCTATTTAGATCTCCTTTGATTTCTTTTAGCAATGTTATGTAGTTTTCTACATAGTGTACAAGTCCTTTACATCCCTAGTTAAGTTCATTCCTAAGTTCTTGATTCTTTTAGTGGCTATTTTTTAATGGAATTTTTTCCTTGACTGACTCCTCAGCTAGGTCATTGCTTGTGTATAGAAATGTTATTGATTTTTGCACATTAATTTTATATCCCGCCAGCTTGCTGAATTTGTTTATTAGCTCACCTAACTTTACTGTAGATTTCTCAGGATCTTCCAAGTATAGTATCATATCATCTACAAATAATGAGAATTTTACTTCTTCCTTTCCAATTTGGATGCCTTTTATTTCTTTGTCCTACCTGATTGCTCTAGCTAGAACTTCTAGCACGATGTTGAATAACAGTGGTGTCAGTGGGCATCCTTGTCTTGTACCTGATCTTAGGGGGAAGGCTTTCAGTCTCTCTCCATTGAGTACGATGCTGACTATTGGTCTTTCATATATTCCCTTTATCATATTGAGGTAGTTACCTTTGATTCCTATTTTTTGGAGTGTTTTTATCAGAAAAGGATGCTGGATTTTGTTTAATGCTTTTTCAGCATCAATCGAGATGATCATGTGATTTTTCCCTTTTGATTTGTTAATGTGCTGTATTACATTAATTGATTTTCTTGTGTTGAACCATCCTTGCATTGCTGGTATAAACCCCACTTGGTCATGGTGTCTAATTATTTTAATGTGCTGTTGGAATCTATTTGCTAGTATTTTATTGAGAATTTTTGCATCCATGTTCATTAGAGAAATTGGCCTGTCCTTTCCCTTTCTTATAGCATATTTACCTGGTTTTGGTATTAAGATGATATTAGCTTCATAAAATGAATTAGGTAGAGTTCCTTTTTCCCCAATTTTTTTGAAAAGTTTGAGCAGGATTGGTGTTAGTTCTTTCTGGAATGTTTGACAAAATTCCCTGTGAAGCCATCTGGCCCTGGGCTTTTCTTTGTAGGAAGATTTTTGATGACTGATTGAATCTCATTCCTTATGATTGGTTTGTTGAGATCTTCTATTTCATCCTGTGTCAGTTTAGTGTGCTTGTGTGTCTCCAGGAATTTGTCCATTTCATCTAAGTTGTCTAGTTTGTTGGTGTATAGCTGTTCGTAGTATCCTCTTACAATTTCTTTTATTTCTTTAGGGTCTGTGGTAATGCACTCCTTCTCATTTCTGATTTTGTTTATTTGCATCCTTTCTCTTTTTTTCTTTGTCAGTCTTGCTAGTGGCCCACCAATTTTATTGAATTTCTCAAAGAACCAACTTTTGGTTTTATTGATTCTTTCTAGCATTCTTTTGTTCTCCCATTTATTTATCTCTGCTTTAATCTTTGTTATTTCTCTTCATCTATTTGCTTTGGGGTTAGTTTGCTGTTCTTTCTCAAGTTCCTCCAGGTGTGTTGTTAATCCTTGGTTTTTGCTCTTTCTTGTTTTGTAATGTAGGCATTTAGGGCAACAAATTTTCCTCTCAGCACAGCCTTTGCCACTTTCCATAAATTCTGATAAGTTGTATTCTCATTTTCATTCATCTCCAGATAGCTACTGATTTCTCCAGCAATTTCTTCTTTGACCCCCTGGTTGTTTAAGAGTGTTTTATTTAATTTCCATGTATCTGTGAATGTTGTCATTCTTTGGTGGTTATTGAGATCCAGCTTCATCCCATTATGATCAGAAAAAGTGCTTTGAATAATTTCAATATTTTTATATTTATAAAGACCTATTTTATGCCCCAGGATATGATCTATTCTGGAGAATATTCCATGAGCTCTGGAAAAGAATGTATGAATTTGCGCTTTGGGGTGCAATGACTGTTAGGTCTAATTCATTTATCAAGTTATTTAACTTCTCTATTTCCTTGTTGATGTTCTGTCTGGTTGTTCTATCTATAGAGGGGAGTGGTGTATTGAAGTCTCCTACTATTATTGTTGAAACATCTATTGCTCCCTTCAGTTTTGCCAATGTCTGTCTCATGTACTTTGGAGCTCCTTGATTGGGAGCATAAACATTTATGATTGTTTTATCTTCTTGGTGAATTGACCCTTTAATTAGTATATAGTGTCCTTCTTTGTCTCTTATGATGTCTTTATATTTAAAGTCTATTTTATCTGATATTAGTATAGCTACTCCTGCTTTCTTTTGGTTATAACTTACTTGCATGGAAAATCTTTTTCTATCCTTTCACTTTCAATCTATTTGCATTCTTGTGTCTAAAATGAGTCTCCTGTAAGCAGCATATGGCTGGATTATGTTTCTTAATCCATTTTGCCAATCTGTATCTTTTAGTTAATAAGTTCAGTCCATTAAGATTCAAAGTTATTACTGAAAATGCATTTCTTGATTCCACCATCTTATCTTTTTTATTCTATTTGTCAGATGTATATATTCTTTTCCATCTTTCTCTTTGTATTCTTTAAATTACCTTTAGTGGTGCTCTTCAGTTCTGTGTCCTCCTCCAGACCTCCCTCTCCTGCCTTTTTTTTTCAGCTGGCAGAACTCTTTTAGTATTTCTTGTAGGGCTGCTCTTTTGTTGACAAATTCTTTCAGGACTTCTTTGTCTGTGAAAACTTTAATCTATCCCTTAGTTTTGAAGAACAATTTGGCTGGGCACATGGTTCTCGGCTGGAAGTCTTTCTCTTTCAGGTTCTTGAATCTATCATACTATGGACTTCTCTCCTCCAGGGTGCTAGTTGAGTAGTCTGCATTCAGTCTTATTTGGTTTCCCTTGTATGTAGTAGATTGTTGTCTCTTGCTGCTTTCAGAATTTTCTGTTTCTCTTCAACATTTGACAGACTGATCAGTATGTGCCTTGGGGAAGGCCTATTTGAATTTATTTTGTTTGGTGTTCTTTGGGCCTCTTTGACTTGTATATTTATGTCCTTTATGAGTGTTAGGAAGTTTTTCCCCATTATATCCTCAACTACTCTTCCTAGCCCATTACTCCTCTCTTCTCCTTCTGGGACAGCAATCATTCTTACATTTGTGTGCTTCGTTTTGTCTATCATTTCCCTGAGATCCAATTCAATTTTTTCCATCTTTTTTGCCATTTGCTGTTTTGAGTCTTGAAAGTCAATTATCCTGTCCTCTATATCACTTATTCTTTCTTCGGTCTCTTCAAATCTGGTGCTGTGTGTCTCTGGCATGTTTTTATTTGGTCAACAGCATCTTTAGTCTCTTCGATTATCTGCTATTTTTCTGTTTATTCTTTCAAATTCCTCTTTATGCTCTTCTACTGTCTTCTTGATCTCTTTTATGTCATATGCTATCCCACTTATTTTATTAAGTAGAGTTGTGAATATCTTTGATTAGTTGTTCCAATGTCTATGTCTCCTCTGGTGCTTTAATTTGGTCATCAGGCAGGGTGATATCTGTCTGCATTATGATATGCTTAGTGATCTTCTGCTGTCTTTGTCGCATGTAAATATCTTGATTTAATTTGGGAGTGATTTCTTTCAGTAGTCTAAGGTCTGTGTTTGTGGGATGGTTGTACAGTAGGAGCAGGGCATAGGGTGGAGCACTCAGTTCAGTGATTTGTTTCAGGGCAGGTATGGGTGCAGGATGGGGATGTCACACTGATGTTTGTGAACGTGGGCACCCAGTGGCCAGGGAGGATGTAGCTGTGTGGGAGCACCGGTCTGGGGGGGCGTAACCCTGGTGTGCGCTGGTCTAAGTCATGGGGCCCTTTGTGTGCATGCACAGGGCTGTGGCAGCAGGTTGGCATTATGCCTTCGTGGACTGGGGGCAGATGTGACCTGGCTGCGCAGTCGGCACTTTCTCAGAGCTGGGAAGTGAGGCTGAGGGCTGTGCACATGCACAGTTGTAGGACTGCCGTAACGTGCAGTTCCCAGAGCTGAATGATGTGATTGGGGGCCCGTGTGCATGCAGGGGCCTGGGAGTTTCGTAAACAGATGTGCTGAGCTCAGGGAGCGGGGGGTGCGGCTGTGCGACACTATGGGCAGGACTCGGCATCATGGGTCTGAGAAAGCCTTCTTGATCATAAAGGGGAAGAGAGAAATGAGAGAATGTTTCAGTGGCTGAGAGATTTCAGAGAGGTTATTCTGGAGGTTATTCTTACGCTTTATATAGATATGCCTTTTTAGTTTATGGTGTATTTTAGTGGCTGGAGGGATGTACCTGAAACTATTGAACTATATTCCAGTAGTCTTGATTCTTGAAGATGTTTGCATAACTTCTAGTTTTTACGGTATGATGGTGTGACTGTGAAAACCTTTTGGCTGATGCTCCTTTTATCCAGGCAATGGACAGATGAGCAAAAAGGTAAGGAGAGTAAATAGATAAAAGGAGAGGATAAGGGGAAAAAATAAATTGGGTAGATTGCAATGTTAGTGGTCAATGGGAGGGAGGGGTAAGGGGTATGAGATGTCCATTTCTTTTTTTGTCTTTTTCTTTTTCTGGAGTGAAGCAATTGTTCTAAAAATGATCATGATAATGAATACACAACTATGTGATTATATTGTGAGGCATTGGTTGTATATGTTGGATGGACTGTATGTGAGTGAAGAGAGCTGATAAAAATATAAAAACAGAAACAAAAACAAAAAACCTGGCTCCCCAGAATCTAAAGGGCAGTATGTTATTTTAAAACATTTTTAATTTAAAAAAAAAAAAGACAAAGAAACATTCTTAACATATGATCATTCTGTTCTACATATATAATCAGTAATTCACAATATCATCACATAGTTGCATATTCATCATCATGATCATTTCTTACATTTGCATCAATTCAGAAAAAGAGATAAAAAGACAACAGAAAAAAATTCGTACATACCATACCCCTTACCCCTCCCTTTCATTGATCACTAGCATTTCAATCTTATTTTAACATTTGTCCCCCCTATTATTTATTTTTATTCCATACGTTCTGCTCGTCTGTTGATAAGGTAGATAAAAGGAGCATCAGACACAAGGTTTTCACAATCACACAGTCACATTGTGAAAGCTATATCATTATACAATAATCTTCAAGAAACATAGCTATTGGAACACAGCTCTACATTTTCAGGCAGTTCCCTCCAACCTCTCCATTACATCTTGACTAACAAGGTGATATCTATTTAATGTGTAAGCATAACCTCCAGGATAACCTCTCGACTCTGTTTGGAATCTCTCAGCATTGACACTTTATTTTGTTTCATTTCACTCTTCCCCCTTTTGGTGGAGAAGGTTTTCTCAATCCCTTGATGCTGGATCTCAGCTCATTCTAGGATTTCTGTCCCACGTTGCCAGATTTCTGTCCCATAGTTGCCAGATTTCTGTCCCACGTTGCCAGGGCAGTATGTTTTAAAAAAAGATTATAAAGAAATTTAGGGCCTCAAATTATCCCCACACTAAACACTTTTCTGGGGCTTAATTTAACACTGTCTTGAGGAAGCTGATGGATGTCCTGATGCTGGGCCTTTGTTCTTTCTTGTTCCTTCTTCACCCTTCCAGCAATCATGATTTCCTTCTGTAGGAGAGGACTGACTGTGCAGTGTTCCTCCTACGCCTCTCATTTGGGGACCTTCTTTTTTTCGTTTCTTGGTCCTTGAGCTGCTCCATGCCCTGCTTTTGCTGCTCTGGTGAATGGCAGAGGTCCTGCGATGCCAAGGTGCCAGGCTGTCGTGCATAGAGCCTAGAACCTCTGTGGGTGACCGTGGGAACCGAGTTATAATTTTGAACTCTTGATAGGGAATGTTTTATTGAAAAAGGGGCACATTTTTTAGAAATAGTTTGGCAGAACTCTTTGTTGATAAAATGACACACTGCATAACAGCTTCATGTCTTGGGTGAAATCACATGTCAATTTTCATCCAAACATAGGATAGCATCCTGCACTGCATTGTTTTATACATTTTTATTTTGTGTAAACCAAAATATTTCTAAGCAAATTAATATTCAAATCAATGCGAACAAGGGATTTAGAAGACCTTCTTCTTTTTTTTTTTTTTTTTTTTTTTACCAGAGAACAGTACATACTGAGGAAATAGTGGTAGAAGACCTTCTTGACCAAAGGGGGGTAGAGAGTAATGAGACAAAAAAAGTTTCAGTGGCCGAGAGATTTCAAACAGTTGAGAGTTTATCCTGGAGGTTATTCTCATGCATTATACAGATAGCCCTTTTCAGTGTATCGGAGCAACTGGAGGGAAGTGCCTGAAACTGTAGAGCTGTGTTCCAGTAGCCTTGATTCTTGAAGATGATTGTATAATAATACGGCTTTTACAATGTGGCTGTGTGATTTGTGAAAACCTGTGTCTGATGCTCCTTTTATCTAGGGTATGGAAAGGTGAATAAAAAATATGGTTTAAAAAAATAAATAGCAGGGAACAAAGGTTAAAATAAATTGAGTAGATTGAAATACTAGTGATCAATGAGAGGGAGGGGTAAAGGGGTATGGTATGTATGAGTCTTTTCTTTTTTATTTCTTTTTCTGGAGTGATGCAAATGTTCTAAAAAATGATCATGGTGACGAATATGCAACTATGTACTGTAGACCATGTATAGAATGTTTGTATGTCAGGAATGTTTGTATGTTTGTTAAAGTTTGAGAATAAAACTATATAAAAGAAATTGAAGCCCCAGTCTTGGGGTTTGTTCATATGAAACTTAACCTCACAAAGGATAGGTCAAGTCTACTTAAAATTTAGGCCTAAGAGTCACCCCCAAGAGAGCCTCTTTTGTTACTCAGATGTGGCCTCTCTCTCCAGCCAACATGATGAGCAGTCTCACCACCCTCCCCTTCTCTGCGTGGGACATGACTCCCAGGGATGTGTACCTTCCTGGCAACGTGGGACAGAGATCCTGGAATGAG